>JAXIVJ010018816.1:12500-20000 GCA_036785665.1 Chirona hameri
CAAGCCAGCACAGTGGTACAGCCCAGGACAGCCCAGTGGTGCAGCCTAGGCCAGCCCAGGCCAGCACAGTGGTGCAGCCCAGGCCAGCCCAGTGGTGCAGCCCAGTCCAGCCTAGTGGAAGCTGACAGGGCGGGAGAGGACAGGACAGGACAGGACAGCGCGGCGTGGCGTGGCACGGTGCAGCGCAGGCGCCGCTGCAGTGGCGTCCAGACTCCAGTGCCATCGGCTCGCCGGCGAGAGTGGGGTGTTTTAGTTGGTGTTGGTGTGGCACTGGGTAGTTTGAGGCCTAGTTGTTGTTGAAGGTTGTGGTTTATAGGCTTGCTAGCTGTGTAACGTTGTAGTTTGTTGTTCTCGTAGTTGTGGTTTTAGTTGGAAATCTAGTTGTAGCTCTCGCGTCGTGTTGTTGGGTGTATGTATGGCAATGGTCAGCTGTTCAGTCGCTTACTGTTACTGTTGTGGTGTTGGCTGGTTTACTTTAGTTCCAATTGTCAATATTTGTTACGATATCCGGCAAGTTAAAGGCGGACGCACACTACATAAACCATTCGGCGCGCGAACTCCGTGATATCGCTACGATTTTCCGCTCATTTTCAGTGATTTTCCGCGTCCGCGGCAGCCGAAACGATGAAAAACGCAAGCTAAACGCGCCGAGTGTCCGCTGGCGGAATGGCGGAAAAAAGCTCGTCCGGACGAGTTTTTCCGCGGCTGAACGCCGCGGAACCGCGGACATAACAAATTATCAGATTAGCAGTGGCAAAGCTATACCAGATAAAGGTACACATTTAGCACATCATGTTCTTGCCGCTGTCAAATGTATTATGTACAAGTTTCGTGGTTCTAAAGTCCAAACTGATATCTTGGTCGACATATGATCATCAAGCGTTGCGAGTAGGGAGACAGGCTGTGGGTCGGCGGAGCGGAATCTCGCGAGCAGACAGCGCCGAATCCGCCGGAACCAGGACGATATTCAGCGGTATCGCCGCGATTTTCCGAGGCGGAATTTCGCAGTGATATCACGCGCCGAATGACGCAGTGTGCGGCCGCCTTAACACGCGTTTTCTTTCGCCAAGGCTGACGATATGTGTGACGTATTTAGTGTTCCGAGTGCCCACGGTGTGCTGGCTTCAACGTGGACGTGAGAGTGGCGTCCTGCCATGTGCCATGATAGGCCGCCTTCAGCGGTAAGAGTTGATATTGTGTGTGGCTTTGCTTTTGCAACTCTCACTTCTTATAATGCCACTGTGCCTTGCTTGCTCCTTAACGGACGAATGGTAAGGACGACTGTTTCACTCACTGTTCCTCAACAACGGGCTTACTTACTCGTGCAATACAAGCTAACTCATGTGCTTTCTAAATAACAACATAATGACTATCCTATCCCGCCATTCACAATACACCATTCCCAATCAGATTGTTTTACTCGTTACTATAAACTGCCCTCTGAACAAGGTACTGTTTCTAGTTGCTCTCAGCAGTAATGTGTATGCCGTGTGTCGGACGTGTCTGGCCGTCACGTGTGTCGGACGTGTCTGGCCGTCCCGTGTGTCGGACGTGTCTGGCCGTCCCGTGTGTCTGCCCTTCCCGTGTGTCGGACGTGTCTGCCCGTCCCGTGTGTCGGACGTGTCTGGCCGTCCCGTGTGTCGGACGTGTCTGCCCGTCCCGTGTGTCGGACGTGTCTGGCCGTCACGTGTGTCTGCCCGTCACGTGTGTCGGACGTGTCTGGCCGTCCCGTGTGTCGGACGTGTCTGCCCGTCCCGTGTATCGGACGTGTCTGCCCGTCCCGTGTGTCGGACGTGTCTGGCCGTCACGTGTGTCTGCCCGTCACGTGTGTCGGACGTGTCTGGCCGTTCCGTGTGTCGGACGTGTCTGGCAGTCCCGTGTATCGGACGTGTCTGGCCGTCACGTGTGTCGGACGTGTCTGGCCGTCCCGTGTCTGCCCGTCCCGTGTGTCGGACGTGTCTGCCCGTCCCGTGTGTCTGCCCGTCACGTGTGTCGGACGTGTCTGGCCGTCCCGTGTGTCTGCCCTTCCCGTGTGTCGGACGTGTCTGACCGTCCCGTGTGTCGGACGTGTCTGGCCGTCCCGTGTATCGGACGTGTCTGGCCGTCTCGTGTGTCGGACGTGTCTGCCCGTCCCGTGTGTCGGACGTGTCTGCCCGTCCCGTGTATCGGACGTGTCTGGCCGTTACGTGTGTCTGGCCGTCCCGTGTGTCGGACGTGTCTGGCCGTCCCGTGTGTCGGACGTGTCTGGCCGTCCCGTGTGTCTGGCCGTCCCGTGTCTGGCCGTCCTGTGTGTCGGACGTGTCTGCCCGTCCCGTGTGTCTGCCCGTCACGTGTGTCGGACGTGTCTGCCCGTCTCGTGTGACGGACGTGTCTGGCCGTCCCGTGTGTCGGACGTGTCTGCCCGTCCCGTGTGTCTGGCCGTCCCATGTGTCTGCCCTTCCCGTGTGTCTGGCCGTCTCGTGTGTCGGACGTGTCTGCCCGTCCCGTGTGTCGGACGTGTCTGCCCGTCCCGTGTGTCTGCCCGTCACGTGTGTCGGACGTGTCTGCCCGTCTCGTGTGACGGACGTGTCTGGCCGTCCCGTGTGTCGGACGTGTCTGGCCGTCCCGTGTGTCTGCCCTTCCCGTGTGTCTGGCCGTCTCGTGTCTGTACGCCGTGTATCTGGCGGTGACATCTAACGCAGTGTGTACTGCAGGCGTGACCAGCTGCACGTCGTCCAGCGGCGGCTCGTCGGAGGAGCACCAGGTGCCGCGTCCCGAGTCGGCGCCGGCCGGCACCGCCGCCGCCTCTGCCGACCGACTGCTCTCGCAGCAGGTCAGTTGGACGGGCTGAGGGCGCGCTGCGGAAGGGCGAGGTGTGGGTGGAGTGGGGAGGGAGAGGTGGAGAGATTTCGCTGCGTTGGCGCCCGCTGCTGTTACGGCGGTGTTTGTTTGGGGCCTGCCCCTGAGAAGTTAACTTGGCTGTGGATAACAACAGTGCCTGCCATACTACTTTAACTAGTTATGTTTGTGATGTCCGTCCGCAGAGGTCTATAAATGGCGAAATTTGTCGCTCACGACGAATCTAGGGCAATTTCTGTCGCACGATGAAAACTCCCTGGTAAGGATTGTCGCCACATATCAAGCAAAGTACTTTCAGTTAGACGCCTGGATGGGCGTTTCACGAGCGAAGCCGAGGGAAGCAAAAAGGGATGCCAAATTTGAAATCAGCGTCACAAAATGTCCTAGAAACTATCAGATTCCAAAATGGTTATCTCGGGTCATCGGAGGTCAGTGACCTCGGTTGACCTGTGAAATTGCATGACCCCAGTGTAACATAATAATGTAAAATGGATGCCAAATTTGAAATCAGCGTCACAAAATGTCCTAGAAATTACCATAGGGCAAAACAAGTCATCAGGTCATCGGAGGTCGGTGACCTCGGTTGACCTCTGAAAAGGTCAACTGAGGTTACAATCTCAGTGGAAACCATAAATGTCACCTGTTGACGCCTGTGCATATGCTCCTGAGCAGCAAACACTCGGAAACTGCACAAGTTACAAGCACCGATACTACGGGCGCCAGTTGCACCTGACATGACCTTGAGAACAGGTCATAGGTCACGGGTCATGAGGGATATAACTTTTAACAAATCAGAGTATGTGTCAAATTGTTCAAAAGTAGTGTACTATAAGTTGCATTGCAATCGGTTATTTCCAAAATATATACGCCAGTTATTTCCGAAAGAAGTTATGCTGCGACAGTTCACGGTTGCTACTGGCTGTATTGATGCGACAGTTCACGGTTGCTACTGGCTGTATTGATGCGACAGTTCACGGTTGCTACTGGCTGTATTGATGCGACAGTTCACGGTTGCTACTGGCTGTATACCACTCGCTAGAACGCAAGGCAATCAGGGCCGGCCCGTCGCGCCATACCAGCCGGCAGCGAAAAATCGATCGCCCAAAGAAACGCGGCTGCTAATGAACTGTGCCCTTAACCCGCGAGTTACTGGGGTGTATTTCCTAACGCGACTTACTGGGGGGAGGGGCTATTCCCCCCCCCCCCTCGGATCTCCGGAACTACTGGACTGATTGTAAAAATTCGAACGGCATTCGATAGCCCTGGAAAACGTATCAAGGGAAACATAATATTGTTGACTTCGGGATCACCGATGACGTCACAGGTCAGGTCAAGTACAAAACGTTTGACCGTGTCAAAAGGTCTCCATGGATGGAATTGTCGCGCAAAATTGCGATATTAACCCGCACACTGCAGAGGGGGTTGATTTCCGCCCACCCCCCCTCAGGTTTTTCAAAGATAGTGAAAAAACGGCGGCGCGCAGCGCCGCCGAGTTTTGGCACACCTGTTAGGACATCAATTGCGCACACTTTGAGAAAAAAAATATAATCGGGTCATCTCAGATCAGGTCACCAGACCAGGTCAAGTGACCACACCTCCAAAAATGTTTGCAGTTGTGCCAAAGTCAGAGTTTTTCAACGATCAGTTTGCAACTTACAGGATGTCATGAGGGCATAAGTACTTACAATTCGTTTATCTCGGAATTTCGATATCGGTGACTTAAGGTCAGGTCAATTTCGTAACCTCCCCATAATAAGTCAATGGGGAAATATACAAATGCTTCCTATTTCAAGGATATGCATGATATTAGTCCAATTACTTCTGGATCATGTTATTATAGGATATTCTTGATGATACAAGTGTAACTTTTATTCAGTGACTCCTATTGGGTCATTTGAGGTCATGCGAGGTCACCATCACGTTTTTGTCAATTACTCCCGACATAATGAAGAAAGAGAAGTAAAACAGACATCAATGTGTTTGTCTAGTCGAGATACGTCTTCCCATATGCAACATGCCTTACTTGGGTCACCACTTGACCTCGACCTGAAGTCAAATTTTAAGTTGACTTAACAAGGTCACCATGTACATCATTCGAAGCGCCTGGACAAGATAAACACAATGGCGTTAACAGTTTTTAGTTATCTTTGTTAAGTAAAAAGTTAATAGCAAAAACGATTTAGCAAAAAAAAACGAATTTGTTTTCCTCTTTGACCTCTGGAGCCTCAAATATTGACCTGAGAGCAAATCTGAGGACATCTGAGCGATTGAAAATTTCACTGGCTGGCTTTTGATTTTTTTCCGTTTGTTTCTAACTAGCATCGTTTCTGAGATATATGGGAATTTCTGGAGCGATGTCTTAAAACAGGAAAAACTGGAAAATTTGACCTTTGATGACCTCTGGTGACTTCAATTTTGACCTGACCTAAAAGAACACTGAAATACTTTCGATAGAACATGTATCAAGCTATCAAATTCCCATTTCCGTTTCTCGCTACGTAGCGTAGTTTTTTAGATCTCAGGGGGGGGGGGGCGGAAATCAACCCCCTGCAGTTCGTGTTCGGCGCAAAGCCCCTGCAGTGCGCGGATAAAAATTATGGATACGTACCTGAACCGGAGTTGAGCCCCCCCCCCCCCACCTCCAACTGATGTTGCAAAACTACACCCCTGTACCTGTGTGTGCGATATACCATGTCGCGTCGTGTGCAATCGTGTCCCGATATATGGATTAATTTGTCCCGTGTGTTCTTTACCTAAATGTACAACTCTTAACCATCGCGCGCGCCGAGATTCACAATACGCTAGATTAGGAGAGCCCGCTCTTATTTTATCGCCAGGTGGCAGGTGTGTGGTGCTAGGTGACATGATTAACGCGAGGGCATTTCTGCGCTCTGTGCAGCTTGTATCGTCGCGAGCGACTGCTGTGTGCTGTACGCGGTGGGCTCAGCCCTGCCAGGCACCCCCACTGGCTCGCCGCACCGTCTGCACTGTAGGCTAAGTTCCCCGGGTCGTTTTACGCGTCTGACGGTGTCCCGCTGGTCACGTGACCGGTGACCTGCCGCGCTGTGCCGGCGGACGGCTCGGGCGGGTCTCCACGGCGGCCAGTTGGCTCCCTCCCATGGTGGTGGGTCTCTCTGTGTGTCACTGTATTCTGCTGCGATTGGCGCGTCTCAGCACACACCCTTCTGCGCCGTGTGTGCTGTGTACCGTGTACTGCTTACTCTGCTATGCTTGCTGCTGGTGTGCCGTGGCTAACGTGCTCTGTACGGCGTCACAGCGATGCTCGGCTGGTCTAAAGCCCAGTCACCATCAGAGTAGCGCTGGCCGGATAAGACTGCCGTCGCTGGAGGTGATCGCTGCTGGCCGGATAAGTCAGCCGTCGCTGGAGGTGATCACTGCTGGCCGGATAAGTCTGCCGTCGCTGGAGGTGATCGCTGCTGGCCGGATAAGACTGCCGTCGCTGGAGGTGATCGCTGCTGGCCGGATAAGACTGCCGTCGCTGGAGGTGATCACTGCTGGCCGGATAAGTCTGCCGTCGCTGGAGGTGATCACTGCTGGCCGGATAAGTCAGCCGTCGCTGGAGGTGATCGCTGCTGGCCGGATAAGTCTGCCGTCGCTGGAGGTGATCGCTGCTGGCCGGATAAGACTGCCGTCGCTGGAGGTGATCGCTGCTGGCTGTGCTAAGTCAGCCGTCGCTGGAGGTGATCGCTGCTGGCCGGATAAGACTGCCGTCGCTGGAGGTGATCGCTGCTGGCTGTACTAAGTCAGCCGTCGCTGGAGGTGATCGCTGCTGGCCGGATAAGTCAGCCGCCGCTGGAGGTGATCGCTGCTGGCCGGAGCTACCGCCGGTACAGCGGCTCCGTTTCACCGGCTGGCCATACCGCAGCACCGCCAATTATAACACGGCCAGCTTGATCGGTGGTGGGTTCGCGACGGAAGAAGGCTTGCCAGGTGTACGATGTTTGATTTAAACCCGGTGAGAATATACAATAGATTATCCCTGCTGTCCCGTAGAGATGCGCTAGGCTTCGCTTGGTGCCGCTGGTCTGCAGAGTATTGGATAACTGGCGTCTCCCCGCTGTGTTTGTGAGGGGTGGATAACTGGCGTCTCCCCGCTGTGTTTGTGAGGGGTCAGTGAGGGACAGGGCAACGGATATCACAGATGGCACCCCTGTTCTCCACCGACCCCTTACGGCACAGGTCTTAGCGCAGCGGCGGGGACGATGCTCTGCCGCCGGCTGAACGCGTCTGGTATATATATATATATATATATATATATATATATATATATATATATATATATATATATATATATATATATATGTGTGTGTGTGTGTGTGTGTGTGTGTGTGTGTGTGTGTGTGTGTGTGTGTGTGTGTGTGTGTGTGTGTGTGTGTGTGTGTGTGTGTGTGTGTGTGTGTGTGTGTGTGTGTGTGTGTGTGTGTGTGTGTGTGTGTGTGTGTGTGTGTGTGTGTGTGTGTGTGTGTGTGTGTGTGTGTGTGTGTGTGTGTGTGTGTGTGTGTGTGTGTGTGTGTGTGTGTGTGTGTGTGTGTGTGTGTGTGTGTGTGTGTGTGTGTGTGTGTGTGTGTGTGTGTGTGTGTGTGTGTGTGTGTGTGTGTGTGTGTGTGTGTGTGTGTGTGTGTGTGTGTGTGTGTGTGTGTG
>JAXIVJ010018817.1:0-21928 GCA_036785665.1 Chirona hameri
GGACAGTCTCGGACAGTCTCTCTCGGACAGTCTCGGACAGTCTCTCTCGGACAGTCTCGGTCAGTCTCGGACAGTCTCGGACAGTCTCGGACAGTCTCGGTCAGTCTCGGACAGTCTCTTACACACACTGTACTCCGCTGGAGATGCTCCTCCCCTCGTCACGTGGGCTCACATCGAACCTGTCTGTTTTGGCTCACCAGCTGATGGTGACAGGCAGGTAGGTGCCGTTTTGGCTATGTCTGCCTCGTAGGATTAAGGGTATCCTGCACTGATCGATGTATTCGTCCCTGATGATACTATACAGCCTCGTCACATGAGGCGGCCAAGTGGCCTCCGTAGCCCAGCCTGAGCACCACGGCCCCATCTCCCCATCACCGTCCCTGTCGGCTGGCCGCCAGTGTGATGTCGATGCCGGCCGTCGGCGGCGCCACCTTCGACTACGCTCAGACGCCGTACGCGGCGGCACCCGGCCTGGCTGCGGCGGGGGGTTACGGCGGCGGAGGCGGCCAGGGCGGCCAGGGCGGCGAGCAGGGCGAGGGCTGGCTCGGCTGGCTGAAGGACACCGTGCAGAAGAGCGAGGTGCTGAGTAAGGTGGCGGAGCGCGCCCGCACCTCCATGGACTCGATGATCACCACGCTGGACCCGCAGATGCGTGACGTCATCTGTGAGTACGAGGACGGTGAGGGGGGGGGGGGGTGAGGTATTCTCAGAAGTGGGAGGACGGGGAGGGTAGGTCACCGAGTCAGCAATGAAGTCGGCCCGACTTCTGACGATGACCGTAAACATAAAACCCAGGTGGAGTGAGCCAAGAGATGGAAACACAGGAGCGAGTTAAATGAAGGGAGATGATGAATAATGCGATACGAATCAGGCACAAAAAGATACTACGATATAACTAAAAGAGCTTATCCAAATAAGTAGGTATATTGAGGGAAAATTGAAGCTCATCAGTCATTTTTTGTTCATGTTCTCAGGAACAATATATTGGTACTGCCTATGTGTTGTCTTACTTTCATTACGTATTACGACGTAATGATTCAGTCAATGTTCAGTCAAAAAGCTCACGTTCGGGCGCGCGCGCTACACAGGCGACCCCCGGCCGCTCCGCAGTGTTTGTGTTCTACTCGCGGAATTAAACGCTAGTCCTCGTGAAAATTAGTGTCTACGTGTTCATCATCATCAGCTTCACCATTGTGCAACGCCGCAAGTACTGTGAGTTGTGTATATCATTCAAAAACTACGTTCCAAGATTTATATTTCGAAAGCTGTGTTAACTGCGTCAAGCCGTCTCAAGGAAGTTCTGGGTCAGTCAAAGCGGTGGAAAGTGTCAATATTGGAGTTGACAAGGTGCCAATTTAACTCAACAGTGAAACAGTGAAATTGAAGGGCTTGTTATTTAATTCTCTCAAGATTCCTGCGTCAATTCTCCATAACTACTTCTTTTCCGACGCGTATGCGCGCGATGGCAGCGCGGAGGACTTCACCCTTCCGGCTCCCCCTGCCCGTTGTCATGGAAACCGGGGCAGCCGGAGGGAGACCCGCTGACCAGGGGACGTCGCCCGGCTAATGTCAACAATGCCGGGCGACGGGGCAGTGGCGGGGGCCCGCTCCCGCCGGCCCGCACACCGCGGGTGTCGCGGCGGGTGGAGGGTCCGCCGAGCCAAAGCGAGAGGAAGCGGCGAACAGCAAACCGCTCCGGACGTTGGGGTAACACCACCCCGCCGTGTAGGGCGTCCACCAACACCGAATCCAGACAACCCTCTCCAGCACGCTGGGGCGTTGCCCTCCCGTGTAGGACGCCACACCTCACCACAGCGCAGCAGAACGCTCGCTCAGCCGCCACGCCAACTTATCGAACCACCACGACTCAACGAGAGGCAAACCAGACGAGCGTGTGTCACACACCCGGACAACAACACCGCATCAGACGGCGTTCCATCGGAGACGACGACGCGCGGAAAACTGTCACTGGAGCTGTTAAATGTTCAGTCCCTTCTTCCAAAATTACCGGACATTCGCACTGATGTTTCCCTTCGGTCTCCAGAAATGCTATGTTTTACTGAGACCAATCTGAAGTCAACGACGCCAGACCGATTTATTACAATTCCAGGGTATCGCCTTTTTCGGCTGGACAGAAAAACAGTACGTAAAAAATCTGGAGGAGGGGTCGCAATATTTGTGAAGGAACATTTATCCGCCAATATAATTAAAGTGAAAACGACTGGATCAGACTCTCATGTAGAGGCGCTCTGGGTCAAGGTGAAAATTGACAAAAAGAAAGCAGCCACTTTGGCTTGTGTCTATCGACCACCTTCATCAAACCACGCTCAAATTCAAGCGGATTTCAACGATTTAGAGGAACAAATCCAACAAATAATTACGGCCTCTTCATCTCACCGTATCATTTTAGCGGGTGATCTGAATTCAGACCCTCAAACAAATCCAGCAGCAAATGAAAGGCTTCGGGAATTAGAAAGGTACGGGCTGAACTGTGTAGTACGCGAACCTACCTTTTATCGTGACCGTACGCGCTCATTACTTGATGTTGTGCTGATGTCTGATTCGTTGTGTAACGACCGATCACTAACAATGTGTTCTGTCCAAAAATGTGATTACGCGAGCCACCACCGTCGCGTATGTGTGGGAGTAACGGTGCCCCGAGCCAGACAAAGGGCGCAGTACAGGACGGGCCGGAGATGGCGAACATTCGATAATGGTGCGTTTTTGACTGATGTAAGGAACATTGGATGGCACTCTGTTGTAAAACAAAATGAAACATGTCAACAGCAGTGGGAGGCTTTTTCAAATACGCTTAGCGAAAGGTTAGACTTCCATGCTCCTATCAGAAAATTTAGAGTTCACAACCCCCGTCCCCCACCGGTTTCGAATGAAACCCTCAATCTGATGAAGCAGCGCAAACGATATAAAGAAACAAACGATCCAGCGTATCAGGAAATCAACACATTAACTAAACGGGCGATTCGCAAAGACTGTCGGGCAGATATAGCAAACCGCGTCCACAACTCAACATCCTCGTCATTGTTTCAGAACTTAAAATATGTAATTGCACCTAAACGTGGATACACAAAGCAACCGCAAAATTTAACACCAGATGACCTGAACGATTACTTTACAGCAGTAGGTACACACACTAGAGACGAGGTGGTTGCCGACTTCGACCGTTCGGGCCGAGAGAAGCTTTTTACTCGACTACCTAGGGTCAACGCTGGGTCAATGAGGCTCACACCAGTCACGTTGACTGAACTAAGGTGTGCTTTATTTTCACTACCCAACAAAGACTCTTCAATAGAAGGCGACGTCCCAATCCAAATTTTAAAACTGACATTTGATGCAATTGGACGCTACCTTTTACGTATCATTAACACTAGCTTTGTCTCTGAAACCGTGCCCTCTGCCTGGAAAAGGGCGACCGTCATTCCTCTATTTAAAAGAGACGATCCATCTAAAGCATCAAATTTTAGACCTATCACGAAAGTTCCTGGTATATGCAAAGTAGTAGAAAAGTTAGTACAAAAACAGTTGACAAGCTACCTCCAGAGCCAAAATCTATTGAGCGAAGATCAACATGGTTTCTTGCCGCAACATTCGACATGTACCGCCCTATTGACAATGACTGACGAAATTCTCAGGGGCATGGATCGATCCCAAATTTCCATATTGGTTCTCATTGATTTGAGTCGCTGCTTCGATGTTATTGATCACAAAACGCTCATTAATAAATTATAATTGTTGCAAATTTCATCAGGCTGGTTTAAAAGCTACCTACACGGACACGTACAACGGGTTAAAGTAGGGGAAAGTTTTTCAAAGCCACTTCCTATCACAATTGGGACTTTCCAGGGTACTTGTCTCGGCCCATTACTGTACAACATTGCTAGCAACGATCTCGCATGCCACATTCCAGCTAAAATCAATGGCTTCAAGGTCACATCGGTGCGTTATGCCGATGACACACAGCTCGCTGTCACAGGCCCTCGAGATCAAATTGGGGAACTACAAAGGAGCATGGAAGAGTTGCTAGTAACGATGTCAACGTGGTTCCAACAACATGGCATGAAGGTTAATGCGGCAAAAACTGAATTTATTTTGTGTGGAGACAGGAGGCAGTTAAAGCGTATTGCGCAGCCCCCATTATTTTATTTTATGGGAGAGCAAATTCAATGTTCCAACAAAGTCAAAAATTTAGGAGTGGTGATGGATGAAACATTGTCATGGGAATATCATATAAAAAACATCACTGATCGCTGCTTTGGAATTTTGATCGGATTAAGCCATGTAAAGCATGCCTTGCCCGCTGAAGTGTTGCCGCGCATTGTCGATTGTCTGGTGCTATCACATGTGAGATACTGTGTACAAGTGTATGGCAGTGCCAGTGTGACGTCTCTTAAGAACATCCAAAAAATCTTAAATTTTGCCGCACGAGTCATATCAGGACGCAGGAAATACGACCACATCTCTGATGTATTGCGTGAATTAGGTTGGCTAAATGCGTTAGATTTAGTAAAATACTCTGACTTGTGCATGTTGCATAAGGTTATAACTAGAGCGAAACCTTCGTCGTTGGCGTCGCGCATCCAGTTCAACTACGAAATACTGGAGCGTGATACCCGACAATCGAAACATCTAGCCTTGCCTCGACCTAGAAACAATCACGGAAAGCGCACATTCTTGTATAGGGCTAGCCATTCATACAATGCGCATATTTAATCTCAGTGTGTTCTGAATGCAGTGTCGCCCATTATATTTTGCATTGCTCAATAATTTTACGATGTCGGCAAAACAGGGCAAACTGTTTTAGCTCACTTTTTACTGTTTTAGCTCACTCATTTTTATGTTCATGTATGGAAGACCGAAGAATAACCCTGTCGTGTGGAACGGTCTGTTTACGTTAATACATACATACATACAATGGAGAGTCATTTGTCATGATAATCATGGTGCGTGAATAAAACACGTATCGTCTTTGAACGGCAAGTCGAAATTCATGATACATTAAAAATGCACCGCCTGATACCAAACAAATTTTCACAGCAGTGTTCAAACCCTCTGTCAATTTTACTACTATTTTACTATTAAAGATCGTTATCGTCTAACGAAACAAATTGTTTTCTTCTATCGACCCGTAGATAAACGCCGTACAGGAAAATTATCATATGGAGAAAGTTTAGCATGCCCAAATAGAGCTATGCACTGAAGTCAGAGCCGATTGAGCATGCAATCCATTCATATTTCGACTACCATTGATTTACTCACGAGAAAGCTCACGAGAAAACGATTTATTAATCGTTGTTTGCATCAAGCCACGACGGAAAAGCGACAATACGGGCATTTCTCTGGATTTCATGTGATTTCTCCGAATAGATGCTGTCGCAATATAAGGCACTTAAGTCGCGTCTGGAAAGTTCCAAGGAAGTGAACAACAGTTGATTTGTGTCTGAGGCCAAAGGGGAAGTATTATCCAGCGTATGTCAATAATAGAATTGATGATAAAAGCGCAAAAAGTTAATTTCAGGATCATTACAAGCTCACAAGCTCAACCTGCATATGAATATCAGACCTGACGTGCTTCGGGTTAGCCGTTCACTCTATTTAAATTCAACTTGTTCAACTTTTGCTTCTTTTTTTACTTTACTTTGTTCAGCGTTGTTGACTGTGTCAAAATAATATTGTCTTCTGAAAAATGTTTGTTCAAGGCTGCCACGTATCGGATAAATACCGGAATGTATCAATCTGTTATGCAATACGACATACGGTGATGGGAGACAGGAACAGGAAAAGATAACTTAACGGAATGTGGAGAAAAGGAGAAGGGGACGGAAAATGTGAATTTAGCGGGACGGGACCGGGACGGGACCGGGACGGGACCGGGACGGGACCGGGACGGGACCGGGACGGGAGTGGGGAACGGAACAGGACGGAAACGGAACGGGAACGGGACCGGGACCGGGACGGGAACGGGACTGGAACGGAACGGGACGGGAACGGGACGGGAACGGGACGGGAACGGGACGGGAACGGGGACGGGAACGGGACGGGAACGGGACGGGGACGGGGACGGGAACGGGAACGGGAACGGAACGGGACGGGGACGGGAACGGGACGGGAACGGGACGGGAACGGGACGGGAACGGGACGGGGACGGGACGGGAACGGGACGGGAACGGGACGGGAACGGGACGGAACGGGACGGGACGGGAACGGGAACGGGACGGGAACGGAACGGGGATGGGACCGGAACGAGACGGGGACGGAGACGGGACGGGAACGGGACGGGAACGGGACGGGAACGGGACGGGGATGGGACCGGAACGAGACGGGGACGGGAACGGGACGGGAACGGGACGGGAACGGGACGGGAACGGGACGGGAACGGGACGGGAACGGGAACGGAACGGGACGGGAACGGGACGGGAACGGAACGGAACGGGACGGGAACGGGACGGGAACGGGACGGGGACGGGAACGGAACGGGGATGGGACCGGAACGAGACGGGGACGGAGACGGGACGGGACGGAACGGGACGGGAACGGGACGGGAACGGGACGGGAACGGGACGGGAACGGAACGGGGATGGGACCGGAACGAGACGGGGACGGAGACGGGACGATCGGCAAAATGTACCGTTGTTCGCTAACATTCGGAATATCTTGAAACATATAAGCAGAAAGGACATAATGCAAAAAGCATTTCGATATGAGAGGCAGCGAGTTATGAGAGCCGAGTTATGGACATTTTCCATAGCCAATATGGCACGTTGCGGGCAGCGCGCGATGTCTCCGGCGACCCGATGCACACGGCATTCGCCCCGGGTGATTGACATTTGATGGAAGCTTTGATATCGTCATATACGTGTCTTGCATGCATTATCAAATTATTCTAGGATACTATAGCACGCATTAAAATTTGAAAGAAAACAATGCCTGCCTTAGACGATTGTTCCGAAATGCTGTAACTATTCTGATTCATCCGAACGTCGTCATATTCAGCTGATAACTATATTGGTTACTAATCGTACGCGTTGTCCAGGGGCTCCGCCACGGGGGACGGGAGACGTGTCCCCAATGTTTGAGCCAGCTGGGGATTATCCCCCCAATTTTGTTCTGACCAACAAGATCGCTAGAAATCAATGTCGAGTTGTTCTCATTATTTGTACCCCCCCCCCCCCCCCCCCCCCCCCCCCCCGCCGCCCCCCCGCCCACGTTCAACACATTTCAATGGCGGGGCCCTCGTATGGGGATATGGCGCCCTTTTCGGGGTTTGGCCCCTCTTGACGGATTTCGAAATACGCCACTGGTTGTGACCATGACCACACTTGGCTTCCCTGGAACCCGTACCCCCAATTTCAAAGGCGTGGAGGAGCCCCTGCCGTTTTCCAATAACTCTGGAGCAAAAAGTAGTCGTATCGACAACGTCATAGTTTGCGCTTATACTTTGAATTCTTGAATCGCTCAAAACAAGCAACATTCATGCATCCATCCAACATTAATCTGTTTCGAAGCACTCACTATGTTGGCTGTAAGTGGATGCTCGACAACTCATTCACCATTTTGTCTACTCATGAGAGGCAGTTATGACATGTGCAGCGGTCGGGCGTCGTCATAGCTGACCCTCCTACACTGGGTGACCCATCCCCACCCCCAGTCAGGGACTCTCAAACCATTCCGAGTGTGACCCGCGACAGTGTTGCCACCTGGCGAGATGTGCGATACTTTCTTAAGACAGACTCCATATTGTATGTGTTGTGTTACGTTGTGATGTGGCCCTAATTTGTGTCGTCATATTGAGACGAAAAACAGTTTTGTGTTCAGACTTCATTCGATATGCCAAAGTCATAGGACCAAAGATACTGGTGGGTGCAGGAGCCAGGAGGTTCGAAATGCTGCCGTACTCGTGCTACGAGGGACGGCCGTACACGTTGGCTGCAGTCTCTTGTCCCACTTGTGTGATATGCCGTGCCCTTCCCTCAGTTGGCGGTGAGCAGAGGGCCTCTGGGGTCGGTCCTCCTCCGATCGGTAGGACCAGGGTGGCGTGGCGTGGCGCGGTGCTTACCTCTCCCTGGTCACTGGACTCCTGCCTGAGCAGGGGTGGTTTTGTCCAGCTTTGATGGCGGAGTTGGGTCGTGTGCCTTCTGTTTTGTCGGTGCTTGGTCTGAGTGGAGCAATCCAAAGCTTGCAATCGGTCGTTTAAGGAAGAGGTCGCCTAGGTGTTTTCATCCTGTATTCAAGGAAACAGCTCACCTTTAACATGGGGTTTTGAGTTGAGATAGCCAAGTTGTAGTCCATGCTCGAAAATGTACTTGAGAAGCTTTCACATCTTCATAGAAACCCCTTAATTAATTAAAATTGGCTTACCGGAGTCCTAGAAGCCCGGACGAGTATCCGTCGTGGGCTCCTATCGCTGATTGGCTGATGTGACGTATGATTATGACGTATGGCTTGGGGAATAAGTATTATAAACATTGAAATATATAGCGCTGGACAAGAACATGCTGTTTCAGTATCTCATTACCTTCATTGCACGAATGAACTTTGAGAGAGATATATCGCTAAAATCGTCTATACACACTTTTCTCAGCAATATTATTAGGGAAAGTATACGTCACGCACGTGCAGAATTGTCCTGATTTCGCAATAATTCGCTCCATTCAGAGGAAAACATCTGAATTGGAACCAAATAACTGACATTATAATTTGCTTTTTCCGCGTTCATATATATTGTTTTGGCTTACTAGTAACATGATAATTAATTTCTAGCTTCTCTCAATCATTTCTGAAATTGTTTAAAGGTGGACTGTTTCCTTTAAGACAACACAAAACCTCATGTTAAACCGCATAACAAATTGGAGAGTTGGCGTTGTCTCAATGGCATGGGAGTATAAGCTAGTTGCAGATCACGTGGCAAGGTCCACGTGTGCATGTGTTATCGTATTGTATGCGACGTACAGCAACTACAAACAACAAACATGCATTAATTATGCAAAGGAATGAGAGATCAGAGTTGTAATGGTAACGTCATGTATCGGTTGTGCATCTTTAACTTGGTTGTGGTTTTAACCTGATCAGCATCCTTTAATCATCCTCTGTATTTGTAATTAGTATTTGTAATGAGTATTTGCAATGATTATTTGTAATGAATTTTGATCCGTAGCATGACAGGTATGTTTTTTTCTTCTAAATCTCGCCTAACTAGTCTAATCGAGCTTTCGTTTGGTGTTCGTATAAGCCTTGCCATGTGTAACATAGTAAACGGTTGCTATCGTCTTTGATATCAAACGTCTCGCCGCATGTGAAGCCTCTTCTGTATTATTTTACCATGAATATGGGCTCACTGCCAATTGTAAGTCATGTGCATGGCTCGGTTTGATTTTGGGGCAGTTGCTGTTTGGTGGCTGTTGGCGACTCAGTTGGTGACGCTGGTGACTCCGTTGGTGACGCTGGTAACTCAGTTGGTGACGCTGGCGACTCAATTGGTGACGCTGGTGACTCAGTTGGTGACGCTGGTGACTCAGTTGGTGACGCTGATGACTCAGTTTGTGGCTGTTGGCGACTCAGTTGGTGACGCTGGTGACTCAGTTGGTGACGCTTGTGACTCAGTTGGTGGCTGTTGGTGACTCAGTTGGTGACACTGGTGACTCAGTTGGTGACGCTGGTGACTCAGTTGGTGACGCTGGTGACTCAGTTGGTGGCTGTTGGCGACTCAGTTGGTGACTCAGTTGGTGACGCTGGTGACTCAGTTGGTGACGCTGTTGACTCAGTTGGTGACACTGGTGACTCAGTTGGTGACGCTGGTGACTCAGTTGGTGACTGTTGGCGACTCAGTTGGTGACGCTGATGACTCAGTTGGTGACGCTGATGACTCAGTTGGTGACGCTGGTGACTCAATTGGTGACGCTGGTGACTCAGTTGGCGACGCTGGTGACTCAGTTGGTGACGCTGGTGACTCAGTTGGTGACGCTGGTGACTCAGTTGGTGACGCTGGTGACTCAGTTGGTGATGCTGGTGACTCAATTGGTGACGCTGGCGACTCAGTTGGTGACGCTGGTGACTCAGTTGGCGACGCTGGTGACTCAGTTGGTGGCTGTTGGTGACTCAGTTTGTGACGCTGGTGACTCAGTCGGTGACGCTGGTGACTCAGTTGGTGACGCTGGTGACTCAGTTGGTGACGCTGGTGACTCTGTTGGCGACGCTGGTGACTCAGTTGGTGGCTGCTGGTGACTCCGTTGGTGACGCTGGTGACTCCGTTGGTGACGCTGGTGACTCAGTTGGCGACGCTGGTGACTCAGTTGGTGGCTGCTGGTGACTCCGTTGGTGACGCTGGTGACTCCGTTGGTGACGCTGGTGACTCAGTTGGTGACGCTGGTGACTACGTTGGTGACGCTGGTGACTCAGTTGGTGACGCTGGTGACTCAGTTGGTGGCGCTGGCGACTCAGTTGGTGACGTTGGTGACTCAGTTGGTGACGCTGGTGACTCAGTTGGCGACGCTGGTGACTCAGTTGGTGACGCTGGTGACTCAGTTGGTGACGCTGGTGACTCAGTGGGTGACGCTGGTCACTAACTGAGGTTATGGTGACCGGGACCTGCTGTTCTGTATGCACGGGTTATTTAAAAGCACACCGATGTTAATGGGGAGGCGAATAATTACCGTGTTACGTTAAGTAGTCGAGGTAAGTTTTTTACTGTCTTGGCAGCACTGACCAAAAACGAATCAAGAAACAAAACCACGCTAGCTGTATCATACGAGTATCATCGCTGTATCTCGTATGTTCATAGCTCATTTCTGCAACCCGTCTTGCCTGCCTGTGTGCCATCGGTACGTCTGTTTAAGGTTCCTTACCTTGTGTATCGTAGTGCTTATGCGTCTAATGCTGTAACCGTGGCACTGGTATATGGGCGCCATGTAGCCCAGTAGCTGCGGCGCCCTTAAACCCAAATCATCATCATCATAGCCGTGACGCATTCCACGCTGACCCCGTGCCGCCCGTCTGTGTGATATGCCGTCTAAACTCATTACCGTGTCGTGCCGTCACCGCTGCCCGTCTCCGTACGACTGTATCGTGTGACCACTGACGGCCTGTCCGTCCGCCAGACTCGGGTGGTGACCTGGACATCGTGGTCGCCTCGGATAAGGAGGTCAAGGTCTCGGCCATCAGAGAGGCCTTCCAGGCCGTCTTCGGAAAAGCCACCGTTCTGTGAGTCGGGAGAAAAGCAGGCTGGAATGTTTGTCAGCCCGCAGGACAGAGCATGGTGCGTCTAGCGAATTTGCCGTCAACAAAGTGCTGTACTTCGCGAAGATTGCTCTTCACTTGGAATTGAAATGTGCCAACTAGCATACATTTTGTAACTTCTTAACTAGTAACCTTAATATTATTGGCGCTTATTATATACATCACACATTTTCATTATTTTTCAAGACTTGGCAATTGGCATGCTTATTTGTTTCGGATGTGCTCCCTTTCGTCCGTGTTTCCGCGGTTCGTCAGTCCTTACGGCTATCCCTGTACCCTGACCTCTGCCCCCCGTCCCTCCGTGCCGCCGTCAGTGGTGTGCCGGTGCCCGGCCCGGGCCTGGTGCCGCAGCCGCTCGGCTGGCAGGGGGCGCGCGCGGCGGCGGAGGCGCGGGTCCAGTCGCTGCGTAGCTCCGGCCTGGTGCCCACACAGCAGGCCATCGTCGCCGCCGAGGGCTTCATCGTTCAGCTGCAGCCAGAGAGGTGCGTACAGAGGAACGGTAGATATGGGAGAGGTACTACACATCAGTCGCAGTTGCAATCAGCATACAATTGTATGTCTGGAATGCCTAAGGGCTGGTATTACCGCGTAAAATAATGCAGCTGCTGTCCTGACTCCTGACCATCGGCGCTGTGGTGGCTGTCCTGACTCCTGACAATCGGCGCTGTGGTGGCTGATCCCGTGTGTGCCTGTGTGCGGCAGGTGGTTCGACATGACGCTGCTGCTGCTGGACGAGCCCGGCGCTGGAGCTCTGAGCGTGTTCACCCAGCCTACGGAGCTGCCAGAGGCCTGGGTGCAGCGGATGGAGGGCTCCACGGCCCCGAACCATCCTCAGCGCTGGGCGGGTCTGCAGCTGACCACCGGCCAGGTGGCCACGGAGATGATTCAGGTCAGTTCACAGACCACAGACCACAGACCACAGACCACAGGCCACCCTCAGCGCTGGGCGGGTCTGCAGCTCACCACCGGACAGGTGGCCACGGAGATGATTCAGGTCAGTTCACAGACCACAGACCACAGACCACAGGCCACCCTCAGCGCCGGGCGGGTCTGCAGCTGACCACCGGACAGGTGGCCACCGAGATGATTCAGGTCAGTACACAGACCACAGACCACAGACCACAGATCACAGACCACAGACCACAGACCACAGACCACCCTCAGCGCTGGGCGGGTCTGCAGCTCACCACCGGCCAGGTGGCCACGGAGATGATCCAGGTCAGTACACGACCACAGACCACATACCACAGACCACAGACCACAGACCACAGACCACAGACCACAGACCACAGACCACAGACCACAGATCACAGACCACAGACCACAGACCACAGACCACATACCACCCTCAGCGGCGGCTGGGTGGTTCTGCAGCTGACCACCGGACAGGTGGCCACGGAGATGATTCAGGTCAGCACACAGAACACAGACCACAGACCACAGACCACAGGCTACAGGCTACAGACCACAGACCACAGACCACCCTCAGCGCTGGGCGGGTCTGCAGCTCACCACCGGCCAGGTGGCCACGGAGATGATCCAGGTCAGTACACGACCACAGACCACATACCACAGACCACAGACCACAGACCACAGACCACAGACCACAGACCACAGACCACAGACCACAGACCACAGACCACAGACCACAGACCACAGACCACCCTCAGCGGCGGCTGGGCGGGTCTGCAGCTGACCACCGGACAGGTGGCCACGGAGATGATTCAGGTCAGCACACAGAACACAGACCACAGACCACAGACCACAGGCCACAGACCACAGACCACCCTCAGCGGCGGCTGGGCGGATCTGCAGCTGACCACCGGACAGGTGGCCACGGATAATGCTCCAGGTAATTCACTGCTGCTGATATGTGGCCTGACATAAAGTACTCTGCTGGCGCTGATGGTGCTGTGTGTCTGTGACCGTATTTCTACCGCCACCGACCGACATCATCATGTGTTTCTGACCGGCAGGTGGCGCCGTCTGCCTGGCACGAGGTGATGTGCGGCCTGACACGGCGCGAGCTGCTGGTGCCGGCCGCCAGGGCGCTGGCCCACCAGTTCCGGACCCGGCGGGGCTGCTGAGCGGGAGCCCTCCCACGGTCTCCGTCTCTCTCCGTCCGACCAGCAGGCGAGACGGCCCGACCAGCAGGCGAGACGGCCAGGCGGCGGGCAGTGCGAGGCCGGCTGAGGTGCTGGATTCACACGGCGCTCGGCGTTGACTCGGATATGAGCGGTGGAGAAATGGTGTGCCAGTCCCGCACGTGGTGGGCTCAAAAGCATCCCTCGAGACTGTGGCGACCCCAGCCTGGTGCTCAAGTCGCCAGCACCAGCCTGGTGTTTGGTGCAGCCCCAGCCTTATCCGACTCACAGAGACAAACAACGGAGTCAGGTACTGGGAGCAGTGCGAGCAGCTGGGGAGTGCCGGGTCGGAAACGAACTGATAGTTTGCAGTGATTTGTATGGTTGTTAAGATGTATTTCGTTGTTCTGCATCGGGTTCAAAGTATTGTTTAAATTGTCATGAAGGCAGGGCCAGTGTTTTAACTCGGCTATGTTGTCAAATGAAATTTGTGAAAGATTGCAAGTCCAGAAAGGACACTTGGGTGGATTGGGCGCATACTTCTGGGCCAGTGAGGTTACACGCTCATTCCATAATATATTGACGAATGGGATATTGGAGCGAATGTGGGCTCGTTACATTGATTGTGCCCCCTGAGCACGGTTTTGTAAAGCGTGTCCCGTGTCAACTGTGGCAGAACATTGCAATGGTAGTATGATGGGTTATGGGCACTAGCTGCTAATGGTTGGTTGAGGTACATCGTGTATAAATCACGCCAAGAAAGTGTCCGCTGTCCCCGTCATTGAGGTTTCGCCTGGCGTTGAATGTGTGAGGAAGAAAATGTGTATGTTCGGCTTTCCATGTGACTGAATCCAGCTGCGTTGTCGGTGTGGCGTTTCTGTTTGGCCGCTGAATATCTTCCCGTGACATTGATCGGAACAAATGCAGCCTGTGAGTGGTGCCATTGGCAGACTGAATCTCAGTCTGTGTAGCCAAGATATGCATGACTGCGTCGGCGGTCCGTTCAGTAGGCTTGCTGGTAGACCGCTTCTGTGCCCGGTGAGCCGTCAGCGTAATGGCGGCGTCTCGTCTTTTCACTTTGCAAAGGTGGCAAATCATGGACGAAAATCTGCTACATCGCTACCGAAACTTTCAAATTCACGCTCCGAAAAGCAAGGCACAAACACATTAGATTTTGATCGACACAAAAGCTATCGGAAGGCCCGGGACCTGTGGTTCTTTGGAATATTTCGGTTGGTAAATACATGTAGGCTTGTAGCCCTTGAAAGCCTTCGTCAGATGTTTATCGTGTCGTTTTTGTGCGGTGCGAATGCCAAAGTGTCGGCACAATGTAGTAAGCTTTCGTCTCTTTGTCGCGCCTCGGCAGCCAGCCTGAACCTAGTGCCGTACGCGTGTGCATCTTGTGGCACGGGGTGACCAGTGACTTGCCGTGTCTGCTTCCACGCCGTGCTCAGTCAACGTCGAGGGGTCTGCCGCGCAAGACAGCTAGATTAGGAAGCTTGATGCCTCGGCCCGCTGAGTCTGCGAGACCGTTTATATGCAATGTATATAAGCTTGAGCGTGGTGCTGCGCTGTTGTTGAGGGCGATTCAAATGTTTATTCTGAATAAATAGACAAAAGTTTGGTATCACCCATAGTTCGATACTAGTGCTAACCCGTCCGCTCCGCTGGGCGATTACTGGTGTCAAGTGGTGGTGCAAGCCAGTGATAGGCAATTAGGGATTGATAACCCGTACTACCCGTGACACCTGTCGTACCTATAATACGTGTTTGTACCCGTCATACACCCGAAGTACCCGTCAAGAACCTACGGTGCCCGACATACACCCGTAGTACCCGTTGTGCCCCTGTGGAACACGTGATAACCCCGTTATAGCCGGCACTCGCCCATTATACCCGTGGAACACCTATGACACCCGTTATATACCCGTTAACCCGTGAAAACTCCACCCCGGCTCCTTAGCGCTTATGTCCATTACGAGCGAGCGCTTCGCGCTCGCTCGTCCTTCCGTGGTATATGGGGAAAATCTGAATATGAGCGACCCGGCCCGTGGCGACGCTTGTGAGAAGCTAATATCTCTACAACCGCACGTCCGATTGACAAGCGGGTTTCTTTGCTGAGTAGCCCCATGCAACCAAACTTGCTTGAGACCGGTGCCGACTCATGTGGGTCACTACCACTGCACGTGGCGCGTGCCGCGTGAGGGGTGTTGAAAAGTGTTTTCTCGCAAAAACTCCGCAACGGCTGGGCCGATTGTGTTCAAATTTGGTGTGTGGTTAGGGACCTCTCAGCCGCCACTTTTCCACAAGTCAGGGGTGGGGTGCCTCTGCACGTGCGCACGTGCGCACGTGCACACCCCTATTCTATACATCAGGAACGGCTGAGCCGATTGTGTTCAAATTTGGTGTGTGGTTAGGGACCCTCCGCCGCCGCCTTCCCACAAGTCATGTGTGGGGTGTCTCTGCACGTGCGCACGTGCAAACCCTATTATATATCACAGGAACGGCTGAGCCTATTGCGTTTAAATTTGGTGTGTGGTTAGGGACCTCCAGCCGCCAATTTCCCTCAAGTCAGGGATGGGGTGCCTCTGCACGTGCGCACGTGCGCACCTTTTTTGTATCTCAGAAACTACTTGCCCTATCGAGTTGAAATTCGCCATACATTTCCTTCGCGCTCGCTCGTTCATCGCCGACTACGGCGCCTTACTGGTTGATATATGCCGTACCGTAAGTCGATGACCTTCGTTTCGCAGTGATTCCGTGGTTGCTTCTCATTGGTTGTAACACTAATATCCGTGGTCGGATCTGATTGACTTTCGACTGGAGTGAAGAGATGTAAAACTCGTATCCGTAAACTGCTTTTTTACGGTGAAATAGTTCTTAACACCTCCTATGTTAGTTACTTCGCCCAAAACTGCACAGCCTAAAACAGTCTCAAACTTTCGTATCAAATGCGTCGGAAATGTACGAATTATACACCACTGGGTGGTATCCGTAAACTCGCTTGAAACCCTTAAAATCACGTGCATCACGAGCTTATAGCACTGCAATGTAGAACTGCCGCTTTACTTCGTTAAATTCGTTCCGGATAGACAGACAGACAGACAGACGCTTACCAAATAGTAATATAGATATTACAGGCCTGTACAAGAAAACACCGAAAATGTCAAGCTCTTATCACGCGTGCATGCATTGCAATGCCCAATGTGGCCTCCGTCCCCCGGCCGTGTTCCTCTGAGGACTCGGACGTTCCCCGGCCGTGTTCCTTTGAGGACTCGGACGTCCCCCGGCCGTGTTCCTCTGAGGACTCGGACGTCCCCCGTCCGTGTTCCTTTGAGGACTCGGACGTCCCCCGGCCGTGTTCCTCTGAGGACTCGGACGTCCCCCGTCCGTGTTCCTTTGAGGACTCGGACGTCCCCCGGCCGTGTTCCTCTGAGGACTCAGACCTCCGTCGCCCGGTGGTGTTCCTCCGAGGACTCCTCTTGTCGCCCGAACTCTGCCGGGTTGTAGAAGGAGAGCGCGTCGAAGTCTCGCTGGTAGAGCCGCTGCAGCTGGTTCAGCTGGTCAGCAGTCAGCTGCTGCAGCAGCCGGGAGACGACCGCAGAGTGCTGACCCTCCACCGCCCGCGCCGGACTGTGGGGACTCGGCGCCGGCCGACGGATGTACTCCGCGATCCCCCACTGTCGGCCCTGCGAAGAGGAGTGGTGGGTCAGGGGACACAGAGTCCTGACAGGTCGACGGAGGCGGAGAGGAGGGGTGGGTCTGGGGACACGGGGTCCTGACATGCCGACGGAGGTACTCGGCGACCCCCCACTGTCGGCCCTGCGGAGAGGAGGGGTGGGTCAGGGGCCACGGAGTCCTGACAGGTCGACGGAGGTAGTCGGCGACCCCCCACTGTCGGCCCTGTGGAGAGGAGGGGTGGGCCAGGGGCCACAGAGTCCTGACAGACCGACATAGGCGGGGAGGAGGGGTGGGTCAGGGACCACAAAGTCCTGACAGGCCGACGGAGGTGGAGAGGAGGGGTGGGTCAGGGGCCACGGAGTCCTGACAGGTCGACGGAGGTGGAGAGGAGGGGTGGGTCAGGGGCCACAGAGTCCTGACAGGTCGACGGAAGTGGAGAGGAGGGGCGGGTCAGGGGCACAAAGAGTCCTGACAGGCCGACGGAGGCGGAGAGGAGGGGTGGGTCGCTGGGACACACAGAGTCTTGACAGGTCGACGGAGGTACTCGGCGACCCCTCCCCCCCCCCCCCCCCCCCCCCACTGTCGGCCCTGTGGAGAGGATGGGTGGGCCAGGGGCCACAGAGTCCTGACAGGCCGAAGGAGGCGGGGAGGAGGGGTGGGTCAGGGGCCACAGAGTCCTGACAGGCCGACGGAGGTGGAGAGGAGGGGTGGGTCAGGGGCCACGGAGTCCTGACAGGTCGACGGAGGTGGAGAGGAGGGGTGGGTCAGGGGCCACGGTGTCCTGACAGGTCGACGGAGGTGGAGAGGAGGGGCGGGTCAGGGGCCACGGAGTCCTGACAGGTCGACGGAGGTGGAGAGGAGGGGTGGGTCAGGGGCCACGGAGTCCTGACAGGTCGACGGAGGTGGAGAGGAGGGGTGGGTCGGGGGACACACAGAGTCCTGACAGGTCGACGGAAGTGGAGAGGGTCAGGGGCACAAATAGTCCTGACAGGCCGACGGATGCGGAGAGGAGGGGTGGGTCAGGGGACACACAGAGTCCTGACAGGTCGACGGAGGTAGTCGGCGACCCCCCACTGTCGGGTACCTGTGGAGAGGAGGGGTGGGTCAGGGGCCACAGAGTCCTGACAGGTCGACGGAGATGGAGAGGAGGGGCGGGTCAGGGGCCACAGAGTCCTGACAGGTCGACGGAGGTGGAGAGGAGGGGTGGGTCAGGGGCCACAGAGTCCTGACAGGTCGACGGAGGCGGAGAGGAGGGGTGGGTCAGGGGACACGGGGTCCTGGCAGGCCGACGGAGGTACTCGGCGACCCCCCACTGTCGGCCCTGTGGAGAGGAGGGGTGGGCCAGGGGCCACAGAGTCCTGACAGGTCGACGGAGGTAGTCGGCGACCCCCCACTATCGGCCCTGTGGAGATTAGGGGCGGGTCAGGGGACAGAAGGTTGACTGAGGGGTCAGGCGTGATCGGTGCGAGTGATTACCGAGCGGGCGCGAGGCCTTCTGTCAACCAGGGAGAAAATCTGCGTATACGGTATAAACGGCCCGACCCGCTCGTAGCTGTGGTTTCCAGAGGCTTATTTATTTGCATCTACTCAGTCTATGTGCCTGTAAATTTGACTTGAAAAACGTGATGTCTTAAAAGTATCGCATTAAAGTTGCAAAATTATACGTTGTCGGGTTTAATAGTTATCTCTTTAAGTCCACTGGCAAAGCCCAGCCGACACACACTCGACTTATTCCCGTCATGGTTTGAACCCTTCGGGTCCAGATAAGGATGGAGGCTTACCAACACTCCATACTTCAGCTAAGATACAAGTGGACGGAGGTGTTGTGCGTAACTGACTAATATTCCACTGCCACGAGACATCGGCGCAAAACATGATTTCCTTTCCTAAGATATTGATTTGTTTCGTGATCCGATGTTGTGTAGCCGGTGCTATTAAATGGCACAGTGTCGTATTGTAGTCTGGGTGCGATCGGCAACACGACGAATTCGCCGTAATCACGACGAATTCGTCGTCGATTCGTCGGACGGCGAATACTCGCTCAGTTTGTGTTCGGCAACACGACGAATCTGCAAACGAGCGAATTCGCCCGACGAATTCGCTCTGTCGGAGCGCGAATTTCCAAGCCAGTCGTCGGGAGGGCTAATTTCTTTTGCAGTGTGCCATAACGTCATCTGCAGTATTGCTGTATTGACTGCAGTGTTGCTGAGTAGTGACAAAGTTCAAAGTACCGTGATTTCTGAAAACAAGTAAAATAACCACACAAACCAAGGCTCTATAACTACACAAACCATGACACGGCACAGCAGTGACAAAACCGGCGGATAATTTTGTTGTTACAGAACGCACGAGACAGCGAATTCGTCGGAAAGCGAATTCGTTGGATTCATCGGAGAGCGAATTCGTCGTGTTGCCGATCGCACCCATAGTACTACTAGAATATGTACTACCACAATTTCTCGTGATATTCTTTGACTTGATATTTGCTTGATGTAGGTACCTACGCTATTGCACTTTGTAGTAGGTATCCAACTTTTGGTGTTACTGTTGCGTGCGCTATTTCAGCCTCCATGGTTTGGTGTTACTGTTATGTGTGCTACTGCAATCGCCATGGTTTGGTGTTACTTTTATGTGTACTATTGCAGTCTCCAAGGTTTGGTGTTACTGTTATGTGAGCTACTACAGTATCCGTGGTTTGGTGTTACTGTTATGTGTGCTACTGCAGTCTCCATGATTTGGTGTTACTGTTGTGTGAGCTACTGCAGTCTCCAAGGTTTGGTGTTACTGTTATGTGAGCTACTGCAATCTCCAAGATTTGGTGTTACTGTTAAGTGTGCTACTGCAGTCTCCATAGTTTGGTGTTACTTTTGAGTGTGCTATTGCAGTCTCCATGGTTTGGTGTTACTGTTATGTGTGCTACTGTAGTCTCCATGGTTTGGCGTTACTGTTATGCGAGCTACTGCAGCACTCTGCAGCCAGTGGTGTTTTTTACAAGTCTGGTCCACTCGCAATGCTTTTCAGTTTCTACAGCGCAAAAATGAATGAAATGATCCAGCACGTAGACGTACCGTTGTTCAAACCAAGCCAGGTTCCCACGTAAGACGATGCATGCGGTTGATTACACAGTGCAGAAGCCGGCCACGACCGCCACGTATGTACCTACCAGCTCTGCCAGCTCCTGGTGCTCCATCTCGGCCTGTATGATGACCAGGTTGTCGTGGCCGCACAGGTCACAGGTCGAGGTCAGCGGCTCGGCGTGGTCCGGCAGACCGAGCGTCCCGGAGTTCAGGGCCCACACAGCCTCAGAGAACGTCGAGCTCAGAGTGGGCCACCTGAAACCGGATGTGCCGCTTAGCATAGCCGGCCGGCTCGAGTGAATCCAGACAGACAAACGGGATTAGTTTCAGGCTGTATTGCCAACGGCGTGATCACTCAGTATAGTGTTATAGTGTCTCGAGTGTGTCCAGCTCGGTGATCTGTATCATGCACTTCCTGCCCTCGCAGCTCAGTGGATGTCATCCACCATCCACGTGATGGCAAGACGATCTTAGTTCATGACACATGCATGGACCATGCATTATGCACATGCATGGACCATGCATTATGCACATGCATGGACCATGCATGGTTCATGACCCATTCATGCACCATGCATTATACATGCGCTGCATTGCACGCTGCATTGCACCGCTGCACCGCTGCATTGCACCGCTGCACCGCTGCATTGCACGCATTATACATGCGTGCAATGCAGCGGTGTGTCGATTTGTCAAAATGATGGGGGGGCGAACAGGGGCGGGTCTTAATCAGCGTCACGGTGTTACCAAAACGACTGAAATCGGCAAAAAATAACACATATTTCATGATTGTAAAATAAAATGTAAGGAATAGGTACAACCAGGGGCGTCGCCGATAATTTTTGAGTTGGGTGGTCGGCTGAAATGACGAAAAAATGTACCCCATTTTTTGCGAATATTTAAGCCTTCGCAGCATTTTAATGTGGATTTTCATGTTATAGTAGGTACTTCTTATTTAGTGCCGCCAAGTGGCGCGATATTTTGTACGGGTTTGTCTGATAAAACCCAGAAATATAGGCCGGTGGACCTTGTAGAGGATAAGAAGCTAAAATGCTATTAATTCAATTCACCGTTGCAACGAACCGAAGACGATGACGATGGCTTCGTTATGACGATGGCCACCGATGTGACGCCGCGAAGCGGCGTGAAAATTTTAATTTTAGGTCGTGGAAAACGCAATTTTAATATTGGAACCAGACCGTGAGTGGAGCCAAGCCTCAGGTAACCCCTTTTCCTGGTTGCTCATCTCGGTATGATGACAAATATATAAATGAAGGTAGTTTTTCATATACATTAGTCTCGGATAGTAAATCACGATAACCGGTGGCAGTCAGCACTCAATAGTATATATGATAATAATAACTGTATACATATGTACCGAACTGTAACAAACAACTGGTAACAGTGCAATTGGTTTGAAAGCAGCAAGAAGCAGAACGAGTTTTCCGCGCATAAATGGTCCCTGTGGATCTGGAGGAGCCTGGGGGAAGATGGTCATGGCCTGGTTCCCACTATTAGCTCTTCGGTCCAGTAAGTTGTGCACCTCTGGAGCAGCTTCCGGGTGCCGATGTCCGCGTCTTTACGTTTGCGTCGCCTTTTTCGGAACTCGGCAGACTAGCTAAACATACATACATGTTTAGCTTACGCCTACATGTTTATTCCGCTTGAAAGTTAATATTTTATGAAGGGAGTGGGCCCTGGGGCCAGCAATTACCGTCAAGGAGAGCCTCTGCCAGCCACTTAATGGAATTATTTTGCCTATTTTCCAAATTTGTACAAGCAATTGCGAAACTTGTGTCATTCCGCGAAGCGGCGCGACATCTTCCAGTTTTTGACTGT
>JAXIVJ010018818.1:0-21928 GCA_036785665.1 Chirona hameri
GGAACTGGAGCATTGAAGTTGGTTGTTCTGCTGTTCTGTGTTCATGTCGTACACAAGCCAGCATGGCAGGTTTGGGATCCTTCAAGGATAACATCAGTCCACTTGTCCAGCTCCTCCCAGCTCATGAGTCTCTATTCAAAATAATATAATATTCCGAGCTCCACCTAGCACCAAAGGCGCACAAGCAGCAACGTTCCGCTTCCATAATGAACAACACCTCCCAACACCTCCCTCCAAATCAGCCAATCACACACATTTCAATCAACCCAGCCCAAACAACTCTGGCGCGTCAACGAATCTGTCTCTCCCTCCAATCTCATACCGCGCGGCCCCGCTGCCGCTGCTGCCGAGTCGACCTCAGACCTCTGACCTCTGCAGGTCACTGGGTCAGCACAGCGGCCCTGCCTGGCACGGTACCTGCTCCTGTTGGCACACCAGCCCTGCCATAACGCAGCCACAGCCTCGCACCTGTGACCTGTGCCGCCCCCTACGGACCCCGCGGCCCTCCATAGCCCTCCGTGGCCCTCCGTGGCCCTCAGTGGCCCTCCGTGGCCCTCCGTAGCCCTCCATGTCCCTCCGTGGCCCTCCGTGGCCCTCCATGGCCCTCCATGGCCCTCCATGGCCCTCCATGGCCCTCCATGTCCCTCCATGGCCCTCCATGGCCCTCCATGACCCTCCATGGCCCTCCATGGCCCTCCGTGGCCCTCCGTAGCCCTCCGTAGCCCTCCGTGGCCCTCCATGACCCTCCGTGGCCCTCCGTAGCCCTCCGTAGCCCTCCATGGCCCTCCGTGGCCCTCCGTGTCCCTCCGTGTCCCTCCGTGGCCCTCCGTGGCCCTCCGTGACCCTCCGTGGCCATCCGTGGCCCTCCGTAGCCCTCCATGGCCCTCCGTGGCCCTCAGTGGCCCTCCGTAGCCCTCCGTGGCCCTCCGTGGCCCTCCGTGGCCCTCCGTGGCCCTCCATGGCCCTCCGTGGCCCTCTGTGGCCTTCCGTAGCCCTCCATGACCTTCCGTGGCCCTCCGTGGCCCTCCGTAGCCCTCCGTGGCCCTCCGTGGCCCTCCATGGCCCTCCATGGCCCTCTGCGGCCCTACGTAGCCCTCCATGGCCCTCCGTGGCCCTCCGTGGCCCTCCGTAGCCCTCCATGGCCCTCATTGGCCCTCCGTGGCCCTCCGTAGCCCTCCGTAGCCCTCCATGACCCTCCGTGGCCCTCCGTAGCCCTCCGTAGCCCTCCGTAGCCCGCCGTGGCCCTCCGTAGCCCTCCGTAGCCCTCCGTAGCCCTCCGTAGCCCTCCGTAGCCCTCCGTAGCCCTCCGTAGCCCTCCGTAGCCCTCCATGGCCCTCCATGGCCCTCCGTGGCCCTCCGTGGCCCTCCGTGGCCCTCCGTGGCCCTCCGTGTCCCTCCGTGACCCTACGTGGCCCTCCGTAGCCCTCTATGGCCCTTCGTGGCCCTCCGTGGCCCTCCGTAGCCCTCTATGGCCCTCCGTATCCCTCCATGGCCCTACATGGCCCTCCGTGGCCCTCCGTGGCCCTCCGTGGCCTTCCGTGGCCCTCCGTGGCCCTCCGTAGGCCCTACATGGCCATCCGTGGTCCTCTGCGGTCCGCCCCGGTCTGCCCAGGCCCGCCCACCGGGTCAGGTCAGGTCACACGAGGTCAATTGGGCTCCGTCCGCGCCGCCGCGCCGCGGCAGTCACTCAGCGGGGTCGGGGTGGGACGAGAGGTGAGGTGGAGGCACGCCACGGGAGTGGCACGCTAGCGCTGCTGGCAGTCTCCTCCTGTACGGCACTGCAGGTGGAGGCGAGTCGAGAAGCACACCACGGCAAATGACGGAGCTGAACAGAGGCAGCGTTTCTAATCAGTTGAATTCGGATGCATGAAACAACTTATAAGTCATCAAAAATAAAGGGAAGACGTCTTGATGAAATGCCGGCTGACGCATTATTTTCGACCCATTGCTTCCGAAGTTTGCCGCTCCGGAGACTACAATTAAAGTAGGTTTAATAATAATTTCAATTATTTCCGTTTCGTATTAAATTCTGTCAATACTACGGACTAAAAAACTAAGAGAACTGACTAAATGTCGGATTTAAATAGAATGATGACCAATATAGGCTTCGATGTTTAAACGCTGTGCACTACAAGAAGGCAAGCCGAAAATCCAGGCGGTGCAACTACTTTAGAAACGTGCTCATTTGCTTGAAAAATGGGCGCACCAAACAGGAGCTGAGCTTGGGCTTACATCATTGTTTGTTGTCTCGCCAAATTATGTTTGCAAGCGTGACGGTAATTTCACCAAGTGTAAACGTTTACACAAGCATAACGGAGAGAATGAGGACGGGCAGGCAATTCGCTAAAGAGCACAGAGGTCAGCGAGTTACCATGGCGCTTACTACGCTTGTTACGAGTCTTTGTTCAGAGACTCACACAGGGAGGCTACTGGGAACATGCTAGCTTCTTTCTGTAATACAACCTCGACCGTGCCTTATAAAACATTCCACGATCAGTCATGAATAAAACGACGCTGACCGCTGGGAATGTAACACGACTCTGCTCACACAGTAAACACGAAATGTTGGGAGCGACGCTGGTTTTGACCCGGTGACTTATGCCTCCCGTCCATGTCATGTAATTCACCGTTACGGGGCTATGTTCTACCAAACGGAGCATTTGTAACTCCAGGCAATATCAACGGGAATCTGCACGAGCTGGAATAACAAACGCGCCCGCGAGACATATTCGGCGGGGAGGAGCAACGGCATAGGGTGTTTTCCGATTAGCAAATGGGTGAAGGTCTCGGGTACCATAGCCGCTGCGCCGCTGTCATGTCTCCGCGGAAAGACGCTTCATCAATGCACTCCACGACATTGGCACTGTGTCACAGAGTTCGGCACTGAAAAGTGGTCCCAGATCTGAGCTTTGTGAGGCAACCATGAAGCTAAGAACTGAACACCACTTTCTAGATGTCGTGTTTGAGCCAGCGGAAGGGAAGCGTCACGGCGCGTCGTCACGGCGCCGTCGTCACGGCGCCGAAGTGACGTCAAAATTAATCACTCCACATTATGTAAATGCTTTGGATGGCATACAAGCTCGAGAGCGCTTTAATGACTTGGAAATGATAATTGCGCTTAATGAAGGTAGATATAGTATCGGGAAACGTCCTCACAACAATTTCACGCATTCGTTTGTCTTGTTTAACGGATGGCGGCATAGGCACTGTATCTCGCATGAGCTAACTGTAGTTTCCTTTGCAGCACGACCATCAAAGGCTACTCCTCCACCTACAGTCATTTCCAATTCTCCACCACGAGTTTTCCTTCCTGTCCTTGCCTTCTCCAGCCATCGCCATTCGCAAACCACGTCCCGAAATCCTTCCGGCTCCAAAACATAAATCCATCGCCATTTAGGCATACGGAAATGCGTTAGCGCACTGTGAACGAACGCAATATCATGGAAGCTTACATCCTATGTCACAATCACGTCCCTATCGCCCACACTCCGGCGCCAATGCTCATCACGATTGCCGCTCCAACCGGGCGATAACATCGCGCCTGTGGTTATCGCCATACGGCCCGATCGGCCGCAGGGACAGATATAAATAGTGGGCGATGCTGCCAATGAGCACCGGGACGGAGAGCGTGAGAAGTTCGCTCGGAGGAGGTGGGCCGCTTTCAGGGAGATAAATGCACCGAATGAGCGGGTAATCGGCGCGGGAGGAGCGGCAGGCGCGGCAGCGGACTCGGGTTTCACCGACCCATCGCGTCCGCTGGGCAGGCATGACGCTCTTGAGTCACATACGCACATCAGAAGTGGTTCAACAGGGGTCGATGCAAAAAAAAACATGCAAAACTGTTTGACCGGAAATGCGAGCGTACACGTCAAATGGAACGTGTCAACTGTCAGTGATAATTTCCTCTCTCGTCTTCAAAAATATATCTTGGACTTCGTTATGGATCAGTAACAATATTGATGCAAACACTGAACATGATAGCGGCAGGATTTTTTCTTCTTCTCGGTTTTCCGGATTCCACCGGTGGTTTATTTGTCCACCCAACCGTACAATACCGTATCCGTCTGATTACATTTTTGGCACATATAATTGCATGATAAATTTAAGAATTAAAAAAAAAATATTCCCTAATTCAAAGTTGGATGTTTGGGAAAATTAATCATCGGTATTTTCCCTCCACTATTGGAAAGCGCAACAACTGGCGCTTTTGTATCAATCTGTTCAACTCTGTTGAATGGGCACTTGTAAACAAATCGCCGACACTAAATAGGTCGCCGTAGTTTAGCTGGGCACCGGCCGGCCGGTGCCCAGCTAAACTGCCGATTTCAATGCACCTTTTTTCAAATGATTGTTGATTGTTCACACACAATTTTAGCACATTTTCGCAAAAGATAGAGTGCAGGAAACATATTGCATACCTTCATGATAAATCACAATGCGTAGGAAGGCTAATTTACTGAATTAGTTATCGAGTACTTGCTGAGTACCGACCGATATAAGCCTGGATCGCTATCAGTAGGAAACTGCCAATATCTTTCGGTAGGAATGTTTATATGCAAAATGTGATGAATTTACATCATATTTTGGCCTCGTCTATTGATTTCAGGTGCGAACTCCATTTGTGTGGAAAAAGGTGATTATCTCCCTTTAAGTTGGTCGCTGATAATAATATTATATAAGCATTTTGTCCCTTTGGAGCGGGACAAAATGAAGGATATTGCCGGATGGATAACCGGTGCAGGGAGCTTCTTCTTCACTGATCTCAACCATACGTTGGGAAAGCTCGGTTTCAGCCCTATAAAGCTCTGTTTCAGCCCTATATAGTCTAAGTGGATCCCGTTTAAGCCGTAAACATCTCTTAGCTGCGTGAAATCCATCAATGTGCCATTTTGATCAAGAAAATCATTTAACGTTACAAGACCTTTCTCACGCCAATCTCTGATTTCTCGCTTAGGGAATTTTGTAAAGTACGAATACCAAATGTTGCAACAGCTTATATCTGCTATATCAACAACCGTAAAAGCTTTCATGTATTTGCCATATGCTAATATTACTTCCTTTCATACAACATTTGTTGTGCTCTGTGCACTTTTTTTAAGTGATGCTTCATTTCCTAATTTGATAGCGGCAGGCTTTGTGGCCGCGTTTCGCCAGTCCATCTGCAGATGAAGTAGTAATTACCAAGGTCTGGGAATGACCACAATCCACAACCTGTCCCAGGAATACTGGCGCCACTGACTTCATCACTGCCATAGCGACTGACCTAGTTGGACATCTGATGGCAGACCTAAACAAAGCACGATCCACATACCAGCAGACAGTCAAGAAACCCCCAGCATCCTATCCATCCTCTAAGCCCCGCCCTTATCGCCCCGTCCCCTCCGATGAGTCAATGAGGGCGGGGAGCGCCCCTTGTCGCGATTCGCCAGTGGGTCAAGGTCGTGTGACGTCACACGGAAGGCAGCCAATCAGCGGGCGGGAGAGTGCGGGAGGCCCGAGAGGCGGTTGAGGAAGCGTCTCACCGCTGCCATCGTGTCGCCTGTGACCCGACACATCCGTCTCGCCGCAAATAATGCCACCAATCACGGTACAAAGTAGGCACCTCGGCCGGAAGTCGACACCGCTGGTTTTCCCATGCTCGACAATTATCTCTCACCCACCACACCTCTCACTTACAATAGCGTACAACCTCAGCGACCGCCACCCAGCAACGAATCAAAACACGACGAGCTTTATAGACCCCAAGCTCCCACCTTGTCCGAAATTGGTTGATAATAATGACATCAGCTTTGATACGTGACAGTCGGCCTTGGTAAGCTTGGGGAGGGGAGGGGAGCTTGGGAACGGCGGGTGCCACCCTGCAGCACTGTTGCCAGTCGGCTGCCCCGCGGCGCACCTCAGTGACCCGGCTGACCCCAGAGTCACGTGACCACCGCATCACACCGCTGCGGGTGTCACGTGACCACAGCATCACACCACACTGCGAGTGAAAGTGGGCCCGCCGGACGCGCGACCGGCGCCGACTCGGGAGGAGCCGTCGCACCGGAACACACCGCACCGGTGCCGCCTTCAGACGGAAACGCAGGCGGCTCGCTCGGGACCGACGATAGTGCGAATTGGTGTGCCTTATCGCGGCCGACTGAAGTATCGGGTTCAGTTTACAGCATAGCGTAAACAGCACTGCTGTTGGAGTAATACGATGCAGAAGTTGTTAAAGGAAGTTGTTAAAGTTCACCTTCGGAAATTTTTCAGAACACGATTTTATTATATTTTTTAATACAGTTTCTTTTTTTCTTTTCAAAAATGGTCCTACATCGCGCCAATTCAGGACAGAAGGTCGTAAATTATTAATGTTATGGTGTGCGTTATTGGTCTGCGCATGCGCCCTGGTAGTGCTGGCACTCTCAGACGGTACGGTATATCATATATGCGCCGCATTCCTTCGCCAAAAAGTCAAATATCTTCAGCTGGAGAGTCTTTTCAGCCAAGAAAAGTTGTAGATAAGGATTTCTCAACACGGGCTACAAAACTGCTATTTCAGTTCAAAATCCCATGTTGAAGGTGAACTATTTCCTTTAAGGTGGTGTTGAAACGAGCCCAAAATAGACGAGATGGATGATTTGCTTATTTGTCCGACACGATCTAATTCGATTGCAACTGAATCGACAAGTATTGGACAAATAAGCAAGTAAACCATCTGGTCTAATTTGGACTCATATCAACACCAACATGACACTTTGCAACAAGTGGTACCAGACAACACTAGTGTACTCATGATCACCATGACAACTATCACGGCGTGTGACAACAACCACGGTGTCTAACAACTGCCACGGTGTGTGACAACTATCACGGTGTGTGACAACTATCACGGTGTGTGACAACTACCACGGTGTGTGACAAATATCACGGTGGTGTGACAACTGCCACGGTGTGTGTACCACGGTGTGTGACAACTACCACGGCGTCTAACAACTACCACGGTGTGTGACAACTACCACGGCGTGTGACAACTATCACGGCGTGTGACAACTACCACGGCGTCTAACAACTACCACGGCGTCTAACAACTACCACGGTGTGTGACAACTACCACGGCGTCTAACAACTACCACGGCGTGTGACAACTACCACGGTGTGTGACAACTATCACGGCGTGTGACAACTACCACGGCGTCTAACAACTACCACGGCGTCTAACAACTACCACGGCGTCTAACAACTACCACGGCGTCTAACAACTACCACGGTGTGTGACAACTACCACGGCGTCTAACAACTACCACGGTGTGTGACAACTACCACGGCGTGTGACAACTACCACGGCGTGTGACAACTATCACGGCGTGTGACAACTACCACGGCGTCTAACAACTACCACGGCGTCTAACAACTACCACGGCGTCTAACAACTACCACGGCGTCTAACAACTACCACGGCGTCTAACAACTACCACGGTGTGTGACAACTGCCACGGTGTGTGTACCACGGTGTGTGACAACTGCCACGGTGTCTAACAACTACCACGGCGTGTGACAACTACCACGGCGTCTAACAACTACCACGGCGTCTAACAACTACCACGGCGTGTGACAACTACCACGGCGTGTGACAACTATCACGGCGTGTGACAACTACCACGGCGTGTGACAACTACCACGGCGTCTAACAACTACCACGGCGTGTGACAACTACCACGGCGTGTGACAACTATCACGGCGTGTGACAACTATCACGGCGTCTAACAACTACCACGGCGTGTGACAACTATCACGGCGTGTGACAACTATCACGGCGTTTAACAACTACCACGGCGTGTGACAACTACCACGGCGTCTAACAACTACCACGGCGTGTGACAACTATCACGGCGTGTGACAACTATCACGGTGTGTGTACCACGGTGTGTGACAACTGCCACGGTGTGTGACAACTACCACGGCGTGTGACAACTACCACGGCGTTTAACAACTACCACGGCGTGTGACAACTATCACGGCGTGTGACAACTACCACGGCGTCTAACAACTACCACGGCGTCTAACAACTATCACGGTGTGTGACAACTACCACGGCGTCTAACAACTACCACGGCGTGTGACAACTACCACGGTGTGTGACAACTATCACGGCGTGTGACAACTACCACGGCGTCTAACAACTACCACGGCGTCTAACAACTACCACGGCGTCTAACAACTACCACGGCGTCTAACAACTACCACGGTGTGTGACAACTACCACGGCGTCTAACAACTACCACGGTGTGTGACAACTACCACGGCGTGTGACAACTACCACGGCGTGTGACAACTATCACGGCGTGTGACAACTACCACGGCGTCTAACAACTACCACGGCGTCTAACAACTACCACGGCGTCTAACAACTAACACGGCGTCTAACAACTACCACGGCGTCTAACAACTACCACGGTGTGTGACAACTGCCACGGTGTGTGTACCACGGTGTGTGACAACTGCCACGGTGTCTAACAACTACCACGGCGTGTGACAACTACCACGGCGTCTAACAACTACCACGGCGTCCAACAACTACCACGGCGTGTGACAACTACCACGGCGTGTGACAACTATCACGGCGTGTGACAACTACCACGGCGTGTGACAACTACCACGGCGTCTAACAACTACCACGGCGTGTGACAACTACCACGGCGTGTGACAACTATCACGGCGTGTGACAACTATCACGGCGTCTAACAACTACCACGGCGTGTGACAACTATCACGGCGTGTGACAACTACCACGGCGTGTGACAACTACCACGGCGTCTAACAACTACCACGGCGTGTGACAACTATCACGGCGTCTAACAACTATCACGGCGTCTAACAACTACCACGGCGTGTGACAACTACCACGGCGTCTAACAACTACCACGGTGTGTGACAACTATCACGGCGTGTGACAACTATCACGGTGTGTGTACCACGGTGTGTGACAACTGCCACGGTGTGTGACAACTACCACGGCGTGTGACAACTACCACGGCGTCTAACAACTACCACGGCGTGTGACAACTATCACGGCGTGTGACAACTACCACGGCGTCTAACAACTACCACGGTGTGTGACAACTATCACGGTGTGTGACAACTATCACGGTGTGTGACAACTACCACGGTGTGTGACAACAATCACGGTGGTGTGACAACTGCCACGGTGTGTGTACCACGGTGTGTGACAACTACCACGGCGTCTAACAACTACCACGGTGTGTGACAACTACCACGGCGTGTGACAACTATCACGGCGTGTGACAACTACCACGGCGTGTGACAACTATCACGGCGTGTGACAACTACCACGGCGTGTGACAACTACCACGGTGTGTGACAACTACCACGGCGTGTGACAACTACCACGGCGTGTGACAACTATCACGGCGTGTGACAACTACCACGGCGTCTAACAACTACCACGGTGTGACAACTACCACGGTGTGTGACAACTACCACGGCGTGTGACAACTACCACGGCGTCTAACAACTACCACGGCGTCTAACAACTACCACGGCGTGTGACAACTACCACGGCGTCTAACAACTATCACGGCGTGTTTCAACTATCACGGCGTCTAACAACTACCACGGCGTGTGACAACTACCACGGCGTGTGACAACTACCACGGCGTGTGACAACTACCACGGCGTGTGACAACTACCACGGCGTCTAACAACTACCACGGCGTGTGACAACTACCACGGTGTGTGACAACTACCACGGCGTGTGACAACTACCACGGCGTGTGACAACTATCACGGCGTGTGACAACTACCACGGCGTCTAACAACTACCACGGCGTGTGACAACTACCACGGCGTCTAACAACTACCACGGCGTGTGACAACTATCACGGCGTGTGACAACTACCACGGCGTGTGACAACTACCACGGTGTGTGACAACTACCACGGCGTCTAACAACTACCACGGCGTCTAACAACTACCACGGCGTCTAACAACTACCACGGCGTGTGACAACTACCACGGCGTGTGACAAATACCACGGCGTGTGACAACTACCACGGCGTCTAACAACTACCACGGCGTCTAACAACTACCACGGCGTGTGACAACTATCACGGCGTGTGACAACTATCACGGCGTCTAACAACTACCACGGCGTGTGACAACTACCACGGCGTCTAACAACTACCACGGCGTCTAACAACTACCACGGCGCGTGACAACTATCACGGCGTGTGACAACTATCACGGCGTCTAACAACTACCACGGCGTGTGACAACTACCACGGCGTCTAACAACTACCACGGCGTCTAACAACTACCACGGCGTGTGACAACTATCACGGCGTGTGACAACTATCACGGCGTCTAACAACTACCACGGCGTGTGACAACTACCACGGCGTCTAACAACTACCACGGCGTCTAACAACTACCACGGCGTGTGACAACTATCACGGCGTGTGACAACTACCACGGCGTCTAACAACTACCACGGCGTCTAACAACTACCACGGCGTCTAACAACTACCACGGCGTCTAACAACTACCACGGCGTGTGACAACTATCACGGCGTGTGACAACTATCACGGCGTCTAACAACTACCACGGCGTGTGCCAACTACCACGGCGTCTAACAACTACCACGGCGTCTAACAACTACCACGGCGTGTGACAACTATCACGGCGTGTGACAACTATCACGGCGTCTAACAACTACCACGGCGTGTGACAACTACCACGGCGTCTAACAACTACCACGGCGTCTAACAACTACCACGGCGTGTGACAACTACCACGGCGTGTGACAACTATCACGGCGTGTGACAACTACCACGGTGTCTAACAACTACCACGGCGTCTAACAACTACCACGGCGTCTAACAACTACCACGGCGTCTAACAACTACCACGGCGTGTGACAACTACCACGGCGTGTGACAACTACCACGGCGTGTGACAACTACCACGGCGTCTAACAACTACCACGGCGTCTAACAACTACCACGGCGTGTGACAACTATCACGGCGTGTGACAACTACCACGGCGTGTGACAACTACCACGGCGTGTGACAACTACCACGGCGTCTAACAACTACCACGGCGTGTGACAACTACCACGGCGTGTGACAACTACCACGGCGTGTGACAACTACCACGGTGTGTGACAACTACCACGGCGTCTAACAACTACCACGGCGTGTGACAACTATCATGGCGTCTAACAACTACCACGGCGTGTGACAACTACCACGGCGTCTAACAACTACCACGGTGTGTGACAACTACCACGGTGTGTGACAAGTATCACGGTGTGTGACAACTGCCACGGTGTGTGACAACTACCACGGCGTGTGACAACTACCACGGTGTGTGACAACTGCCACGGTGTGTGTACCACGGTGTGTGACAACTACCACGGCGTCTAACAACTACCACGGTGTGTGACAACTACCACGGCGTCTAACAACTACCACGGTGTGTGACAACTACCACGGCGTGTGACAACTACCACGGCGTCTAACAACTACCACGGCGTCTAACAACTACCACGGCGTCTAACAACTACCACGGTGTGTGACAACTACCACGGCGTCTAACAACTACCACGGCGTGTGACAACTATCACGGCGTGTGACAACTACCACGGCGTCTAACAACTACCACGGCGTGTGACAACTACCACGGCGTGTGACAACTACCACGGCGTCTAACAACTACCACGGCGTGTGACAACTACCACGGCGTGTGACAACTACCACGGCGTCTAACAACTACCACGGTGTGTGTACCACGGCGTCTAACAACTACCACGGCGTCTAACAACTACCACGGCGTGTGACAACTATCACGGCGTGTGACAACTACCACGGCGTCTAACAACTACCACGGCGTGTGCCAACTATCACGGCGTCTAACAACTACCACGGTGTGTGTACCACGGCGTCTAACAACTGCCAAGCTGTGTGACAACTACCACGGCGTCTAACAACTACCACGGTGTGTGTGCCACGGCGTCTAACAACTGCCACGGTGTGTGACAACTACCACGGCGTGTGACAACTATCACGGCGTGTGACAACTATCACGGTGTGTGACAAATATCACGGTGTGTGACAACTGCCACGGTGTGTGGCAACAATCACGGTGGTGTGACAACTGCCACGGTGTGTGTACCACGGTGTGTAACAACTACCACGGTGTGTGACAACTATCACGGTGTGTGACAACTATCACGGCGTCTAACAACTATCACGGTGTGTGACAGCTGCCACGGTGTGTGACAACTATCACGGTGTGTGACAGCTGCCACGGTGTGTGTACCACGGTGTGAGACAACTATCACGGTGTGTGACAACTATCACGGTGTGTGTACCACGGCGTGTGACAACTATCACGGTGTGTGACAACTGCCACGGTGTGTGTACCACGGTGTGTGACAACTACCACGGTGTGTGACAACTATCACGGTGTGTGACAACTACCACGGCGTCTAACAACTGCCACGGCGTCTAACAACTACCACGGCGTCTAACAACTACCACGGTGTGTGACAACTACCACGGCGTGTGACAACTATCACGGCGTGTGACAACTATCACGGTGTGTGACAACTATCACGGCGTCTAACAACTACCACGGCGTGTGACAACTACCACGGCGTGTGACAACTATCACGGCGTGTGACAACTATCACGGCGTCTAACAACTGCCACGGTGTGTGACAACTACCACGGTGTGTGACAACTACCACGGCGTCTAACAACTACCACGGCGTGTGACAACTATCACGGCGTGTGACAACTACCACGGCGTCTAACAACTACCACGGCGTGTGACAACTACCACGGCGTGTGACAACTACCACGGCGTCTAACAACTACCACGGCGTGTGACAACTACCACGGCGTGTGACAACTACCACGGCGTCTAACAACTACCACGGTGTGTGTACCACGGCGTCTAACAACTACCACGGCGTCTAACAACTACCACGGCGTGTGACAACTATCACGGCGTGTGACAACTACCACGGCGTCTAACAACTACCACGGCGTGTGCCAACTATCACGGCGTCTAACAACTACCACGGTGTGTGTACCACGGCGTCTAACAACTGCCACGCTGTGTGACAACTACCACGGCGTCTAACAACTACCACGGTGTGTGTACCACGGCGTCTAACAACTGCCACGGTGTGTGACAACTACCACGGCGTGTGACAACTATCACGGCGTGTGACAACTATCACGGTGTGTGACAAATATCACGGTGTGTGACAACTGCCACGGTGTGTGGCAACAATCACGGTGGTGTGACACTGCCACGGTGTGTGTACCACGGTGTGTAACAACTACCACGGTGTGTGACAACTATCACGGTGTGTGACAACTATCACGGCGTCTAGCAACTATCACGGTGTGTGACAACTGCCACGGTGTGTGTACCACGGTGTGTGACAACTACCACGGTGTGTGACAACTGCCACGGTGTGTGACAACTATCACGGTGTGTGACAACTACCACGGCGTCTAACAACTGCCACGGCGTCTAACAACTACCACGGCGTCTAACAACTACCACGGTGTGTGACAACTACCACGGCGTGTGACAACTATCACGGCGTGTGACAACTACCACGGCGTCTAACAACTATCACGGTGTGTGACAACTATCACGGCGTGTGACAACTATCACGGCGTGTGACAACTACCACGGCGTCTAACAACTATCACGGCGTGTGACAACTATCACGGCGTGTGACAACTATCACGGTGTGTGACAACTATCACGGCGTCTAACAACTACCACGGCGTGTGACAACTACCACGGCGTGTGACAACTATCACGGCGTGTGACAACTATCACGGCGTCTAACAACTGCCACGGTGTGTGACAACTACCACGGTGTGTGACAACTGCCACGGTGTCTAACAACTACCACGGTGTGTGACAACTATCACGGTGTGTGACAACTATCACGGTGTGTGACAACTACCACGGCGTCTAACAACTATCACGGCGTCTAACAACTACCACGGCGTCTAACAACTACCACGGTGTGTGACAACTATCACGGTGTGTGACAAGTATCACGGTGTGTGACAACTGCCACGGTGTGTGACAACTACCACGGCGTGTGACAACTATCACGGTGTGTGACAACTATCACGGTGTGTGACAACTATCACGGTGTGTGACAACTGCCACGGTGTGTGACAACTATCACGGTGTGTGACAAGTATCACGGTGTGTGTACCACGGTGTGTGACAACTATCACGGTGTGTGACAACTGCCACGGTGTGTGACAACTTCCACGGTGTGTGACAACTATTACGGTGTGTGACAAGTATCACGGTGTGTGTACTACGGTGTGTGACAACTATCACGGTGTGTGACAACTATCACGGTGTGTGACAACAATCACGGTGTGTGACAACTACCACGGCGTGTGACAACTATCACGGTGTGTGACAACTGCCACGGTGCACCGTGGCAGTTGCCACGGCGTCTAACAACTACCACGGTGTGTGACAACTACCACGGCGTGTGACAACTACCACGGTGTGTGACAACTATCACGGCGGTGCGCTGGACGATGGACAGACATACAGCTACATAATCGAACTCGAAAGCCGACAGCGTTTTGTAGCATGTCATACTGACGGTTACACGCACTATCAATCACTGCAACTAAGTACCCGTAACGTCCATATATCACTGCAACGCTGCACACTGTCAGCAAACTCGTAGTAACATTCTGCGCCTGAGCTACCGCTGCAGCCGTTTTTAATTTGTAGATGTAGAAGCAAATAAGGGTCATCAAGGCTCGTGCAAGGCTGCATAGTGCACAACCGCGAGGCAAACACAAGTCAATATAATTATGAATTACATAACGATCGTAAACCAGTGGAAAATTGTTCAGAATAAGCAGTACGTACCGACCATACAGTTTAAGTCATTAAAGGGAATAGTTCACCTTTAACATGGGGTTTTTAACTAGATAGCAGATTTGTAGAGCAGATCGAAAAACTGGTTGTGGTGAAAGAATTACCTCGCTACGCAAGTAATTTCGACACAGGACTAGTGGGCCCATTTTAGAAGACGCTGTTTCGTGCCCCGATCGGGGCACGGAAATTGTTTCGGTTCCTCACAACTGTTGTTTACGCTACAAGCAGCCTGCTTACCTGGGTGGGGCTCAACTTGCCCCAATCCGCGGCCACCTTTGTTAAACCACCCCCAATCGAACAGCTCAGGTTTGTTTCACAATGGAAACACAATTCTAAAGAATAGTGTTATCCAATGTTCAACCAACCTTCGGTTATATATATGCCTAAAGTCCGTCGTTATTGTGTGCGATAGTTTCCATATCCAAGCTACCATATTCATGACGTCATAATAATTGTCATGAAGTTTTGTATGGCCATGAAGGAGAAAAGAGAATATGCCCATTTTTCGACGGATATCCATCTATCGTCCAAACAAATGCCATATTCGTGTTTTCAGCTCGAAATACCCCGTATAGCCAAATTTGAAGACAACTTTCAAGGTGACCTATTCCCTTTAAGTATTTACACAGGCATGGCACCCGAATCAATTAAAACAATCTATTTTCAGAATCAGTTCTTAGCGTTAGCTGAAACCCAGCTGCAGTTACTATAGCGACAAGATGCCATAACATTATCAGCGCGGATTTTACCAAAGCTGACGACGTGGCATAGTGGGACATTTCGTCGCCGATTATTTACCAGCATTGATCAAAATGCTGAGTACGCGACTGGGCGCCCTCTTCTGCGCATCCCCAGGCCCCAGCCGTGAGCTGGAATCCCGTCTGGCGGAGACGCCTCGTCACTGACGGAGCTGGAGAAGCCACGCACGATGCATACTGATCCGATCTCCCAGCCGACCCGCCGGCACCGGTCGGGCGCGACACAGCCCTGCCCCAGCCGATCGCGCCGGCCGGGCCCCGCTCCAAACGACAGCCGGAACCGACGGGAAAATCGCCAACCCCGGGTGGCCAACCGACGACTAATGCCGACCCCTGGCCTGCGATTGGTAACGCCCAATGTGACGCCGGCGCGGCGGCGGCGCGGCGGCGGGGGCCGGTCCGAAGGCGGATTGACGGATCGCACAGTAATGTGAAGATAGACGACGCTCATCTGGACTGGCGCGTACCGATGGCGGTCGCAGCGGGGGCGGCACGGGGCCGCTCTGTCTCGCTGCGGCCGACCGACCGTCCGATAGACTCACAAGGCAAGTTTAGTGGCACTCAAAGCCGACGCTGACGGGGACACAGCGACAGCGGATGTCGGGGCTGCCGGGTACGAAACGATAATTGGGGCTTATGGGCGGAGCTACCGTGCTCGTCGACACGACCAGCACAAATAATGATGTTTCTGAGTCCATTATTCAGTTGTTTTGTGCTACGCTGCGGTGACAAACAGACATGGCACACAGAAAAGCGATTAAACTAAAGCCATTGCGGCCATTAAAGCCATTACGGCCATTAAAGCCATTACGGACAATGCCGAACACGGAAAAACGTAACTTTTTCGCTTCAGACACATATATCCTGTCAATCAGCCCTATCTCCATAGCACGGCGAGGCGGCGCCGCATCGCCCAGTTACAAATCAGCCATACCTGCATAGCACGGCGAGGCGGCGCCACATCGCCCAGTTACAAATCAGCCATACCTGCATAGCACGGCGAGGCGGCGCCACATCGCCCAGTTACATCATTAGAGTGGAGGTAATCGAACATGTCAGACGCCCCCTCGGCGCACTGGTGACTGACAGCGGCTGATTTCGGGCCGCCTCGGGACCCGCGAGCCGAGCAGGCCCCACGCTGGGCCCGGGGCCCGCGGGCCCGCCGAGCCAGAGGAGGGCGACGTCGAACGGGGCCATTAACGCCAGCACGGGCCGGCATCCATCACCCAGACTAGTAAACGTCATAATTAATAGCTCTGGGCTGGACATGCCGGCCCTGGCTGAAACACCGACACGGCAGAGGTCGGGCCGAACGCACCGCTTTCAGAGACGGGCCGCGCATACAAAGAATGATCAGAAATGATCGGCTACAATAGAATACAAGTGGACGTTCGGGAAGCCTTATTGCTGAATGTAAATATAAACAGTTTTGTATCAAGAAATGTGCGCGATGCTTTCCCAAATGCTACATAAGCTTTAATAGTAGGCAACAGAAAGTTATACTACAAATTAAGTTTCATAACGTTCCGATGATTCCTTTGCCTTACGACTAAACGTATCCTGAGAGCTGATTCTTACTTCCTCTCAGTTCCTTTCTATCAAATGGCAAGACATTTTGAAACGAATAAAAACATGAATCTATATATTTGCAAATATAGCCAATATTCTTATTCAGAAATTTGGATATTCATTATAAAAATATATTGTATGAGATTTCAATTCGTGAGTTAGAAGTTCTACGCCCGAAAACAAAAATACAAAGGAATAATAAAAGAGAAATAGCGCACATCGGAAATCCATAAAAAGAAATATCATAGACTTGACACTATACTTTACTGAGCCGACATCACCGCGAGGACTGCACAGACACACACACTGACACTGTACCTCCAGGTTAAAAATATCGCTACCGAACACCAGGTGTATCAGCACTTTGCCTGACATGGACGGGTCAATCCATATCGTTTCACTTTGAGCGCGTCTGATGCCATATATATTATACATCACACCTGAGCGTTGAGGCCGACCGGCTGACCACTGCCGATCCAGCTCGGTTTCCCGTCACCGATCATTCATCACGATTCCCGGCCATCCGAGGCGTGACCGAGCGTGCAGCGGGCGTTCTCGGGGCGTTCTCGGGGCGTACCCGGCCGGCGGCTGGGAGCCATTCCCGTCAACCGAGCCACGCCGTCCGCCGCTGGTCTCGTCAATCGCGCCGGGAAAGCCACCGCCGCGCCGCTGCGCCGCCGCCGCCGCGCCGCACCTAACAAAGCGTCCGATATAATAAATAATCTGCGGATGAATATTCAATGAACGGGCCAATTTTTCAGCTGGCCGCGTCCGTTTTTGTAGCACGTCTCGCGTGGCGGCCTATCTCGTTAGACCCTCGCCTTTCAGCGGCGCCGCGCCGGCCGCGCTCTGCATAAAAAATCCATTTACATGGCCACTGCTTACATTGTGGGTCGGCTGGATGGAAGCTGGCGAAGCTGCCCTGAGTGGCGGCGTGTCGCCGCGCCTGGTGGTCGGTCCTTCGCGCCGCTCGTTCCCGGACTCGATAAGGCGCGGCGCGACCAACGCGGCGCTTCGGCGGCAATCCGCCGACGCGCGAGGTGCCCATTCGCTCGTTCCATGCCGCCTTGGCCACACAATGACTAAATCACATGAGCTACATGCCTTTCTAACCAATATCTCACTAAATAATGACTTTTTACGTTTCATGTCATGACCTTTGGCCCGCGCGGCGACCGGACCGCGGCGGCCGCGGCGGCGCGCGTCACTTCGGCTTACGGCCGGCCCGGCCGGCAGATCGGTAGGAGAATTAAAGATAGTACGGTGCGGGTGAAAGTGGCGGCCCGACGCCGGCGCGGCGAGCGCCAACAATAGAGGATCAGCTGTGCACAAGGATGCGCCGGGCCCCGCGTCACAGTGGCACCCGTATCAATCATACCCTGACTGGCCAACAATTGCATCGGGAACAATACGCGTCCATTTGTTGCGTGCCCGCCGCCCGCCGAGGCCGGGCCTCTCCCAAGCGGCGGCCTCTATTGGCTGTCACATTGTGTGCATCCCGTGCCGGCCGGGCGCGTGCCGGTTCCGTCACGGTGTCTAATGTTGCAGCTCTTCAGGCCGGCGCTGGCACGTGTCGCACAGCGGGTACCGCCGCTTGAGAGAATCCGGGCAAGAAGTGCCGGCAGAAAAACAACAGCGAGCGGCCGTCCAGCTGCGCGACCCGACGCCATTCACAAGCCTCTCGGCTAATCGCTCTCTAGGGTAAGGCCGTTCAATTAAGGGTGCCATGCACGTGGGCAAGTGCTTGGTTTTTGGGAGTCCGGCCGCTTTGATAGATGGTTATTATGTGTGCATGTATCATTGTGTACTGTGTAGGCATGGTAAATGGTTATGTCCGACATGGGCTTTGGTGAAAGCGAAACAGTAAGCATGTAGTGTACCAACTGTGTAGTGTCATATATGACTACACAGTATACTGCAGTGAGCAACATTATATCTGCAGCTGAGACGAAAGACATACGTGATGTCTTATGATGTAATGAATACACATATCTGCTAACGCACAATAATCACCCACGCGCATTTACATCATGAAAGAATATGCATAAGAGAACATGCAAATAATGTACCATGTCAATCATGTAGTCTGACAACTGTAAAATGCCGCCTGAAAGCCGCCAGCAGGGCACCACTGACGTCATCATGGCGGTCACACGTCTCACCAATTGACCACATGTTCCGCCGACGGTCACGACTGCCTTCCCGCTCGGCTTAGAAAGCTGATTGATTGCATCCATCACAGTGGCGATGAAGCATGGCCGCCGAACATGTCCGAACGAACGTGTGTCCGCCGAACGTGTCCGCCGAACGTGTCCGAACGTGTCATGGCCGCCGAACGTGTCCGCCGAACGTGGCATGGCCGCCGAACGTGTCCGCCGAACGTGTCATGGCCGCCGAACGTGTCCGCCGAACGTGTCATGGCCGCCGAACGTGTCCGCCGAACGTGTCATGGCCGCCGAACGTGTCCGAACGAACGTGTGTCCGCCGAACGTGTCCGCTGAACGTGTCCGAACGTGTCATGGCCGCCGAACGAAGTCGTTACCGCGCCGTCTCTCATTTGAGGTGTAATGAATGAGTGGGGAGACGGTGCCGGCGGCCATGCCTCTTTTGTGTCATGGCGCCTGCAGAAGTGTCTGCTGGAGATGCATACATGCATTCATGCATTCATGCATGCTACGATTTCTCCTTTCTGGCGCTGCCATTGGAGAAGATTTATACGTACCAGTGACGGCGGAAGAGGGGGGCAGGGGGGCAGGGGGGGGGGAGTTGCCCCCCCCCCCCAAAACTCAGCTGAGGGGCGCTTTGTGTTTGGCAGGGGCTGCTGGCCTGAGAGGGGTCGCTCTGGCCGCCTGAGAAGGGGCGCTCTGGCCGCCTGAGAAGGGGCGCTCTGGCCGCCTGAGAAGGGGCGCTCTGGTCGCCTGAGTGGGAGCGCTCTGGCCGCATGAGAGGGGGCGCTCTGGCCGCCTGAGAGAGGGCACTCTGGCCGTCTGAGAGGGGGCGCTCTGGCCGCCTGAGAGGGGGCGGTCTGGCCTCCTGAGAGGGGGCGCTCTGTCCGCCTGAGGGGACTCTTTGGTCGCCTGAGGGGCGCTTTGGCCGCCTGTGTTTCAAGGCCTCATCTTACATGGATTTGAAAGGAAATGTATCCGTTCACGAAAACACATGCTAATTTGGATGAAGGTGCCAAACGTTTATATTTGATACACAAAAGCGTATACTTCAACAGACCATAATTTAGCAGACTTGTAAATCGTGAGGTAGCAGCAAGGTCGATTGAAACCCTGGCAGATCTTTAGATACAAATATATTATTTAATGATCGGCAAGGCAAGAAAACATTTCCTTTCGTTAGACAAAACGGTTGTGTATGTCATTGTCAAAAATTGTGTTGAAATGATCAATAACATGAGAAGTATGTATTTTAGTGTCCAAATTAATTATTAAAATAGACAAGCTTTCGACATCACTGTCATCATCAGGTCTGAGGTTTTTAAAAATATTTTTGAATGACACACAAAATAACAATAACAGATTCGCTCATGTCACAATGATGATGGTATCTTCCGGTATGAACAAAAATGTAAAGATGTTGTGTGTCATTCATTTTTTTTAAACATCAGACCTGATGATGATAGTGATGTCGAAAGCTTGTCTATTTGAATAATTCATTTGGGCACTAAAATACATACTTGGCATGTTATTGAACATTTTAACACAATTTTTGACAACGATGTCGATCATGCCAGCCATCCAAATAATACATAACTTTCCTAGTTGTGTATATCTATGCGAAGTTAAAGTTTCATCCGATTTTATCCAGTTTATGAAACACTTGCTTATGTTCCACTTCAAATTGTCTGTGATGTTTCACGCATCCCTATTTCAAAACCAGGATGACCTATATAACATGTTACAAGCGCTTTGTGAAGACAAAAATGGATCCGTTGGAACGGTTTCGTTAGAACGTTTTTTTTGTCAGCGTTCGTACGTGTTGTTGGAACGTTTTTTCTCCGTATATGTTTGGGTCCGTTGGAACGGTTTCGTTAGAACGTTTCTTTTTTGCAGCCTTCATGTTGTTGGAACGGATTTTCTCCGTATATTTTGACAATGCAAGGGGCGGGGCCGGTGGGGCCGCAGTTGGAAGCGTTCGTACGTGGATCCGTTGGAACGTTTTTTATCGTTGGAATGTTTTTTTTCTTCAGTGTTCGCACGTGTTGTTGGAGCGTTTTTTCTCCGTATTTTTGACAATTGCCAGGGGGCCGCGTAAATACATCGGGCAACTTATTTATGCCGTAGGGTTAGGTTTTAGCTAAGAGATGGTCTGGGGATCCGGGGGTGGCGACAGCCCCCCCCCCCCCCCCCCCCCGGTAAGTCGCAGCGCAGCGAGCGAATGCGAGCGGAGCGTTCTAAACGTGGGTCCCTGTGGCCGTAATTGCTGTAAAGTTTAGGTCAGGTTCGATTATGTAATAACAATTTTGTAATTACAATTTGGTAAATTCCAATATATTAGTAACATATTGAACCTGACCTAACCTTCACAGCAATTACGGTCGCAGGGACCCACATTTAGAACGCTCCCATCGCATTAGCTCGCTGCCTGCGCTGCGGTCCTACGGGGGGCTGTCACCCACGGACACCCCCCTCCCCCGCCCCCTAT
>JAXIVJ010018819.1:0-21921 GCA_036785665.1 Chirona hameri
AACACATATAACGTTGTTCTCAACGACTGCCAATAAAACCTTTGCCTTGCCGGGATTTTATTCCATGCTCTTGGACTACATCATAGGGTCATACTTTGGCCAATAACTCGAAAACTATTGGTTGGGCTTGCCATTTCAACCCAAAAAATCAAAATAGAAATGCTTTGGCTTTATTCTATGGGTATCATTTATGAATCTGATAAGAACAGTTAAAATTGCGCTTGACAAAAATAATCGCAACATCGGAGAGCAACTGTGATGTTAGTTACCTCATTAGCACTTGCACAATTAACATATTTGCTTAAGTAGATACAAAACTATCCCATATTTTTTTAATAAGATTTCCTTATTCTTATCATTTCGTTATACCAAATAAAAAAAGCGCAAACCACCGCATGTTGCCGATCAAACTCTGTATGTAGCCACTTTTACGATAAAAGTATTGGCATCCCCGGGATTCGATCCAGCGACCTTCGACTATATCGTTGAGATGGTGTCATACCTTGGTTAATAACTCGAAAACCGTTGATTGGGCGTGACACTTTGACCCAAAAAATCGAAATAAAAATGTTACCGCTTTCTTTCTGTGGGTTTGATATATGAATTTGAGGTGAAGAACAGTTCGAAAATCGAGCTGGAAAAGTAGCAATTTAACATGGGACCCTATGGGCTAGTAGTGAAAATCACGCTCATGCTACCATATGACTTTGGACCCCGCTCTCTATCTATAACTATAAGTGTGAAGAAGTGTCGCCGTCGTCGTGATTCGAACGCGCTTAATGAAATGTTCCAGTTAATATTCGGCACGTGTATTGATGTGGGTACCTGCATCCAGGAGACTCCAGATAATTGGGAAATCATGATATATTTGATTATGTGGATGGCGGATGCAAAATTCGTAGAGCTAAACGACACGGGAGGAGTTTTCTATTCAAATGGTGAGGCCAAAAAAAAATGTTCTCATAAAATATGTTTTCCGTAATACCGTAAAGATGTTCTCCACTCCAAGGATTCAGTTTTCTACACATCGAAGGGGCATGGTAGATTGCATCTGTAGTTTGCCTGATAAATTGTACAATTGGTCCGTTGTTTGGGGACTCAGCTGTTCTTTATGAAACACATTAGGCATTTTGGGCGGGGATTTATACAATTAGTATGTGTAGGTTTGTAGATTTGTTGTTTGTGATTGTAAATTGTAGTTTTTGCATTATGGAACATATTTGTACAACTAAAACTACAAACCTACAATCTTGCACATACAAAAGTTACTAATCGACCTTTATGAAAAAGGCTACTGGGGGGGGGGCAAAATCCGCCCACCCCTCCGGTTTTTCGACGATAGCGCAAAAAGGGCGGAGCGCAGCGCCGCCGTTTTCTGCACACCTGTTCAGAAATTAACTTCCCACATTATGTAAAATTCTTGGTCACGGGTCATCTCAGGTCAGGTCACCAGATCAGGTCACGTGATGACCTCAACTCCAAAACGTTTGCAGTAGTACCACAGCCACAGTTTTACGCCGATCAGTTTCAATCTTGTAGGACTTCATAAGGTCATAGATACCAACAATTTTTTATCTCGGATTTATAATATTGGTGACCTAAGGTCAGGTCAATTTCGTGACCGCCAACACTGTTTCGTCAATAACTATCGACATAATGAAGATAGAGAAGAAAAGAAAAAATACCAATGTGTTTGTCTGGGTTGAGACACGTCTCTCAATATACAACATGACCAGCTTGGGTCGGCACTTGACCTTGACCTGAGGTAAAATTTATCAGTTAACCTAACCCGGTCACCATGAATATGATTCAAAGTGCCTTGACGAGAGGAACGCAATGGCGTAAACACTATTGCTTTATCTTTATTAGGTAAAAAGTTATTTGCGAAAAACAGTTTTGCAAAAAAAATCACCTTTTTGACATTCGATGACCTCTGGAGCCTAAACTATTGACCTGAACTCAAATCTGAGGACATCTATGTCGATTGCATTTTTCAAGGGCTTTCGTTTTTTTTCTCGTTTGATGCTAACTATCATAGTTCCCGAGATATTTTGGGATGTTCGAAGCGAAGTCTTGCAAGTCGAAGTCTTGAAATCTGACCCTTAATGACCTCTTGTGACCTCAATATTGACCTAAGCAAAAACATGAACTTAATACTTTCGAAAGAGCTTGTCTCGAGCTATCTAACTTCGTTTTCCGCTTGTCGCTACGTTGCGTGGTTTTTGAGATCTTAGGAGGGGTGGGGGCGAAATCCCCCCCCCCCCCCCCTCCAGGGCGTGTAATTATCAGTGGCCCTCCAGGGCGCGTGTTAAAGGTTACCAGACATATATGGGTAACCCGCTGGGGGGGGGGGGGTGCGTTTAACGCCCCCTGATGAATTTGCGTAATAGCAAAAAAAAACAATAGCGCCATCAACGTGACACTTCGGGTACCTTCTTCTACATCTATTTTACGTCATCTGCGTACAAATAAATCAATTTCGTTGACAAAATCGGGTTATAACGAATTTAGTGACGTCACTACGCACGAGTTATACACAAAAATAAGCTAAACTTTAACAGACCGTACAAATGCCATATTTTGAGAGAAAAAAAAATCCAAAAACGTCAAAAGATAGCAAATGGCAAGTGCTACAACATGGCATCTCGGATGTTTGAAAGTTTTGGTTTTTGAGAGATAATTTTTTTTTCTCTCAAAGATATTCAGAAAACCGGAATATATGTTAGAGAACTACATATGGGCAACTACCATACCAAATTTCAAAATGATATCACCATTTTTGTCTGACTTATGGCATCTTGGCATGCCAAGATGTATCGGTAATTAATGACGTCATATTATGAAATTGCGTTTTGGGCTTTTATTGACCAGATACAGACAAATAAATGCAAGCACTGTATGTTTGAGACAAAACTGGTCTAGAAACATGCTTTTTTATTTATATTTATCAATTTCAAATTTTGACCTTCAGTGACTTGAAACTTGACCTGAACTTGACACTAACTTCACGTAAATGAAGTCAGGTGGTAAAATGACTATCACTATCGACTTCTACGTTGGAAATAACCAATAAAACATGTGTTGCATGACTTTCGTAGATAGTTTGCGCATAGTGACCTTTTGTGACCTGACCTTGACCTTAAACTTTGCCAATAATCTCACTTTAGCTCATTTGGAATGTGTATCATATATTTGGAAGCACTTTGGGTGATCATGGTTGTAATCGAAGGCTTTGGATGGAAAGTATGGCCCTTAAACTCAAATACGTCGCTTTTGACAATTGACCTGACTGTGACCTGACATTTGACCTCACGTTGACATTTTTTAGTACGCCTTAGATTTTTCGCATTGAGAGCTTTCGAATGCCGCCTTGTACGTCTCGCTGCAATCATTGGTTCGAAAGATAATCAGGGGAGGGCGTTTAACACTCCCCCCCCCCCCTCGTGTTCTGCTGAGACCCCAGTCAATAGCCGTTTTCACGAAGGATTTTGCGCTTGGGGTGATTGGGGCGTTTGAGGCGTTTGGGGCGATTGGGGCGATTGGGGCGTTTGGGGTAAATGGGTATAAAGCTTGTAAGAACACAGCTTTTTCCGGTGATTTTTGGTATCAATCACAATTTTATGAATTAATGTATAAGTATATGCTCTTACAATGCAATATTTACCGTTAGTTTGCTTCGAATATTCACATTCATGAGCAAATCGGGCAATTTTGGGTTGTGTTAGTTCCTTCTACAAAACATACCGAACACGCTCCAACAGAGGCTAAAAAGTATACTAGATAATCAGCTTTGATTACTAAACCTAAGGGACCAAATCTACCCTTTTGGGGATCAAATCTACCCCCATTGGGGGTAGATTTGGTCCCCTGTTTGGAAGGCTGTAATTCCTTAAATAGTAATTGTACAATATTTTACCGAATCAGGGACGCCATGCCTGAACATTTTTTGGTGCAGTCCTAATAGGGAAATAACGGGAAAAAAAATCAGTTAAAGCTTTTATGACCCGAAATGTCGGGGCATGTTCTCATTTAGGAACTTACGGGTACATAATGCAGTCTAACCTAGACAGAAGCTAGGTTTGGTCCCTGAAAAAGATACAGGGAAAGTTGCGGGCTAGGTTGAATCCAAATTAAGAGAACTTACTTTTGTCAAAAGATCAGAAGTATGGTTTACGAAATAGTTGACTTATTTGTACTTGTCCTATCTCCTATCCTATCCTATGTGTACACTATGATCCTACCCCAACTGTGTTTTCCTATTTTCACAAAAGTCCAAACTCTTTATTAATAACTATATCTTTTCTGGTTTTCAAAAAAAGGAAGGGAATTTGACTGTAAGCACAGTGCACTTAATAGTTTTAAAATCCATTAAAAACTTAAGAAGTTATTAAAGTTTCCGTTTGAAAATTAATCTAAAGGACCAAATCTACCCCCGAAAATGGATTCTTCGATAACTCCCAATCTAGCAACATTTTGTAAGTTCGGAGAACAGTTTCCGATAGCTCTCGTCGAGTAGAACACTAACCTATTTTTTGTTTTAATCAAACCTAGTTTTTAAAAAAGTTACACACATTTTACTCTTTTTTTCTTCTTTTTTTGTATATTTATGTGTCCTTGTTCTGCTCGCAGTTTGCTTATTATTTATCGAATATTTAAACAAGGCATATATTTGTGTTAAACATGAATGGGGCTTTGTATCTAAGGTGCGGAAATCCTTCACAATTTTTTTTTTTAAAGTTACGTTTTTGAACGTAACTTTTTGTTTAAAGGGAAATAATGACCTTTTTCCACTAAAATGGAGTTAGCACTTGAAATCGCCAGACGAGATCAAAATATATTGTAAATTCATCACATGTTGCATGAAAACTTCCCTACCGAAAGATATTTCAAGTTAAAGTTGATAAGCGTTCCACACTTTTAACGACCGGAACTTGCACTATTTCTGACCTTTTGTCAAGTACTTTTGGTCCTCATCAAACTGCGGGCTTTTCCCGTATTATTTTTTTACGCAATGGAGTGGAAAATATATTGTGCGTTCTGCTTGTTGTGATTATATGCCCGGCGATCTTCTAAAACTAACAGCGATTGGAAAAAGTGGCAATAAAATCGGAAGCTCATCGATGCACATCAACGCGGCATAGTTAGTGGTTGCGACCCTCAATTTTTGCAATTCGATTCATTTATTTTCAACATTAGGAGTTGTGTATAGTTTGTCTGTGGCTGTATATAACACTATGCTTTATTTTATCATGAAAATAATAATTTTTCCCAAAAAAACTAACGAACAATAACACAAAACTGGCAATTAAATCAGAAGCTCATCGATGCACATCGACGGCGACCTATTTAGCGTCGGCGATTTGTTTACAAAGTCATTGTCATGCTTCTCGGCGCACTTAACCATCTCGGCGCACTTGGCGAGTTGTTCCTGATTAGTATACCCAAGTCCCGTAGCAGGCTTTGTTAATGACGTCATTGGTGCCATTCTTGTGTAGCATTGCAAAATATATCTGATTTCGAGTTGAAAGCTAATTAAAGACTTATTCAAATGATTGTTTTTAAGTTTGAATTTTCTTGTTAATCATTATTAAAGGTATTTTATCACTGTATTTCATAGTAGTTGACACTTCAGAAACTTGTGACGTAATAATATTGTATCCAATATGCATTTCCCTCACCTTTTGCCATTGTGGCGCAGTGCCGAGTGCTTTGCGAATACTAGCTTGCCTGGGGTTCAATTCATTCCGCTCTTATTTTATTCGAGTTGGTATAGTTTGCATGTTGTTGTTATTCATGACTTATACTGATAGTCAGTCATGCATCACGGATGCTTCACGGATTGCTTCACGGATCAGAGCGCTGCTCGAACGCACGCTAGTAGCGCTTTCGTTCTCCATGGCAACCAGGCGTGAGCCAATGAAAAGCCAGAACGTATTCCCTTTCTGGCTTTTGATTGGCTGACGCCTGGTTGCCATGGAGAACGAAAGCGCTACTAGCGGGAGTCCGAGCAGCGCTCAGTTTGATCGGAAATGTCACAGAGGCTCCACAAATGCCGCACTCGATGTTAACAATGGTAGGGAAGGACGAATTTGTCAATGACCTTCATGATGTACACAAGGTACTTGTTTTGTATTTCTTCCAAACTTACAACTTTGAATTTGGGAATAATTTTATTTAATTCTTAAATTTAAATAAAATAATTTTAAAAATATAACGGGAGCCTAAGAAATTGTTGCTAACAAAATCAAAAGGTCATTATTTCCCTTTAAGAAAACTTTTATAATCAAACAGCAAATAAAGATGCGGCCTAACGAACTCCATCTTTTAGCAATTCTGAATTTTTATCAAAACCATATTTTTGAAGTTTAAAATGTGAAAAACTGTACAAATGATGTTTTTAAATTTTAGGTTTTTGAATATGCATTTTTTAGAAAAATGTGTGAAAGGATAAGAAAGACCGTCTACGGCAAATATTATCAAACAAAGAAATCAAAAATCAGTTTAGAGGTTTTGAAGATATGGGGTACTTAATTATCAAATTGATGAATATTTTGAATTTTCACCCAAAAAAAGTTGTGCATTTTTTCAGAATTAAAAATATGATTAAAATGTAGAACAATATGAGCATGCTGAATTTCTTTTCGGATTCGAAATATGTTGTTTTATTTTTTAGTTATCCATCACCAAAAATATATATCAATAACTTTTTTTCGGAAAGTTTTTTTGAGTTCCGACAGATGGATGTTGTAGAACTAGGCGAGCGAAACAAGAATCTATGTTTTTATTTGCCTCTTCCGGTCTTACTTTTTGAGTTAATGAGTTCGCGTTTTGAGAAATTTTGCGGTCAATTTCATCATTTTCTTCAACGTTTATACTCATATTTTGTTCAATATTTGAAGAATCTTAAAAACAAAATTATATTTGGAACCGGCATGAATGGGGAATCATTTTACCCGAGATAGCAGACAACAATGCCGTACCATCTCAGACGCCTGGTAACAGTGACAGGTCAAACAACAAGAGGGTCAACAACTTATCCTCTCTGGTTCTCGACGCACCAAATTTAGCTATACTGTCGAAAGGACCTAACTTCGCGGTGTCACAGTCCATTTCCAAGAAGGTACTAATAGAAGTAGAAAAAAGCGTCGAAAGATTGGCCTACGCCAAACGGTGGATAGAGGACATAACCCGTCGGAAGCGAAGCGCAGGACCGAATCAAGCAACCAATGAGCCAGCCGGAGATGGAGAGGCCCGACATCAAAATGCTCCCAGAACGAATGAAGATACCACAAGACAACAACAAGAAGAAGACCGCTCCGGCCAAGTCGGCCGCCAGACAAGCCAGACAAACCAGGACCAGGTGCGACAGGAGGACGTTTATCAGCCGCCTCCAGACGCAAACAGCGCAGAAGGACGGAGGGATCGAGACACGGGCCATCTGCAACAGAATAACGGTGACCCGGTGGACGGCGACGGGCGACGAGCACAAGAGGGCGTCACGGCAGGAGGACAGCCGGACGGCGGAGACCAGGTGGGCGGAGACGAGCGCCACACGTCCCGAGGAAGCGTTCCTAATTTGAATTTTAGGTTTCCAGACACCAGTAAAAGGTTCCCGCCCCCTTCTAATGTAGACATTGAGCGCTGCCTGCACAAACTGAAGCACGTACCTATAAAAATCACAGAACTGATAATGGTAACGTAACAACCGATGAAACAGAGTTTATCAAAGATCTAGGTAAAAATGAAAACGTTATTGTGAAACAAAGCGATAAATGCAAGGGTCTAGTGCTTCTTGACAAGGATGACTATAAGGACAAAGTAGAGGCTATTTTGAATGATCCCCAAAAGTATGAGAAACTCCAGAAAAATCCCGTCCCAAAAGTAGAGGCTAAAACTAAACAAGTGTTTAAATCTGTAACCAGGAACAAACTTCCAGATAAAGTTGTGGAGGAACTGACGCCTAGGCACAGCAGGACACACGTTTTTTACGGTTTACCTAAAGACCACAAGCCTGCTGTTCCTTTGCGTCCTGTCGTTTCAGGCTCGGGGGGACCCACGGAAAAGACAGCTTGCCTTCTTGAAACGATACTTAAGCAGCTTTTGGCATTCATCCCCACCCACCTCTGGGACACTAAGGATTTCCTCTCACGAGCAGCGGACCACAGTAGATCTAAGCCACTACCCGAAGGGGCCATCTTTTTCAGTATAGATGTGGTCAATCTATATGGTAGCATACCAGTAGCAGAAGCGATAGATGCCGCCAAGGAGAAACTCGAGACTCATGGCCAGGACATTGAGACGTTTGGGCTCAGCTATGAGGATATTTGTACTCTATTAGAACAGTGTCTTCGCAATAACGTCTTCTCGTTTGGAGATGACTTCTACAGGCAGAAACAGGGCATCGCTATGGGTAACCCTTGCGCTCCTCCTTTAGCGATCATTTTCTTGGATAGGTTTGAGCAGCAGGCTTTGGCGAACGCAGTTCACAAACCGGACTTTTTAGTCAGATACATAGACGACTATGCGGGGATTTGGACACATGGGGAGCAGGCACTGTTAGAGTTCCTTCAGTATCTCAACAGCTCACACCCGAACCTGGAATTCACACTGGATCACTCAACAAGAGACAAAGGGGTCCCTTTCTTGGACACTTGTGTAACAATCACTACTTCCGTGACAGGACAGCGTAAACTGGAGACGGAGCTCTACATTAAGCCGACAAACTCAGGGATCGTCTTGCATGCTTCATCAGCTCACCCTACAGCTACCAAGCACAATATGATCAGGAATATGTTTCATAGAGCCTTGATCAATTCATCTAGCAAAGAAAAAGAGGATGGTAGCGTAGATAAAATTCACACCTTACTTTTAGGGAATGGGTATTCACTGAAACTACTGAAAAGGCTCTTCAGGGAGGTTCGCCTGTCCAGAGGCGCTAAACACAGGCGGAAACGGACAGCGAGGGAGGATGGGTACTTAACGCTACCATATATTGACGAAAATTTGCTTTGCAAAGTAAAAAAGGTGGTGAAAAGATCGGGCTTAAACGTTAGGCTAGCTTGGAGAAACGAAAATAAGTTGAAAAGTCAGTTAGTGCGCTCAGCTTTCACGCCGCCTCGCTGCCCGGGGGGAAATAGATGTAATTTATGCAAGAGTGGGTTTAGAGGACAGTGCACACATAAAAATGTTGTGTATAAGCTTAGGTGCAAGCTCTGTGACGCAAATTATATAGGAGAAACCAAACGCCCGCTGAGACTAAGATTTAATGAACATGTCCGAGACATGGTAGGCAGGAAGGATGATACACCGATGGGGGACCATTTCAAGATGGCTCATCCTGAAGCGGGGCACACCCCTACACCCATTCAAGTTCAAGTGCTTTACAGAGCTAAGGACCACCCGGACCGAAAAATCGCAGAGTCTATTTTGATTAGAAAGGAACAACCAAAGCTGAACTCCAATGTGTCATCGTGGCCAATCATGTAAAATTCAACACTTCCGCCCTTTTGCGATGGCATTGTTCGTGTAGATACATCTTTTTAGGTTTGGCAACATTGTATTTTCCCCCCCGTTTTATTGTATATTTATGCATATTGTTAGATATGGGCTTGAATGTTTGTTTGTTAATAGGTGATGCTGTGATATATATGCGAGATGATGTCGACTATTTATGCAGACCGAAGTTGATGTATCCTCTAGAAGGTTGTGCCCGTATGAATAAAGTTCGCGAGAAATGTCGCGCGAAAATGTGTAAAAAAACGCGGGAAACAATATGCAGTCGAAACTTGTATTCTGATTATTGTCGTTTTGGTAATGTATAATTTCTGATGAAGATCTGTGATCGAAATATTAATATAACGTTTTTTGGTACTATTATATTTTAATTTCGAGGAAGAGGTCATAAATGATAAAACTAATTATAAAGAACCAAACCAATTTCGGTTTTGGATAGCCAATAGTTGGGCCTACGTTATATGATGTACCTAATTTTTAAATTGCTTAACTTTAAGTACAATTACAAATTAAGTTTGAATACTTGTCACTTAAAAATTAAAATGTATAGAGACAAACGGTTAGAAGTATTACATGAATGTGATAAAGGGCTATCAAATAAAACAACAAATTATTTTTAAAAGACTTAACTTTAAGCATTTTTTTTTAAAGTGAGAACAACTTATTGGTAGATGGGAATGCCTATAACTAAAAAAACAAAATGGAATAAAACCAAACCGTTTCCAGTTTTCGATAGCCAATAGTTAGGCTTACGTTATTTGATGTACTTAATTTTTTAATTGCTTAACTTTAAGTACAATTACAAATTAAGTTTGAATGCTTGTCACTTAAAAAATAAAATGTATAGAGCCAAACAGTTACCAGTTTTAGATGAACAAGATGCAGGACTTGCAAAGAAATAAATAATAATAAAAAAATACTTAACTTTAAGCACAAAATATAAGAAAAGTTTGTATTTCATTTTTTTAGGTGAAATTTTTGTCTGAGCGAAAAGTTAATTCATACTAAATGATAGCCCATTCAATTTCCTATTAACATCTTTTTTGTTTAAAAAAAAAGATTAAAAGTATTTGTTCCATTTTTTTAGTAAAACTTTAAGTGTTGCCACCTAGTTTTAACAATTCAAGATTTGTTTTTAAACAGTTAGGGTGAACAAGAATGAAGGCATCATTTTACAGAAAAGTAGACCCTTAAATCGGATTTTTTCGACCTTTTATCACTTGATATACTTTGTTGTCAATGTATTCAGTTTTTTTAACAATGACGTCAGAAGAATTAAGTATTTTAAGAAATTGCTACGTTTTTCATATTGATGTGCACTGAAGTAATATGGAAATGTATAAAATTAATCCTCACTTTTGGGAAAAAATCCTGTTTTGGTAAAAAGTGATACTTCTTTTTCGAATTTTTTAATTTTTGTTATTTTTAAATGGCTTCGTTTTCTTTATGTTTTAGTGTTAACGAAGGCAATTTTGATATAATAAATAAGGGAAAAAAATTATTCTTCAAATTTTTTTCTAAGTCCTGCAAATAATACAATGGTAGACAGGAATGCCTATAACTTAAACACCAAAACTATTCGATTTTCGATTTTCACTCAAAAACTAAAATTTATAGAACCAAACGGTTACCAGTTTTAGATGAATGAGATATAGGACTTTTAGAAAAAGAAACATATTTTTGAAAATAACTTATATTATCATAATTGATTTTTTTTAATTCCTTAATATTTAGGACACCTCTAGGGTCGTTACTATTTGTCAAACCTAGCTTAATTTTTTAGAGCGAAGTGTACTCGTACTTTGAATTGCAAATAGGCAGTTGAATTTTTTTTTATAACTTTATTGTATGACGTTATAGTAACCCAATCTTAAACACGTTGTGTGTCCTTTATTCAAGTCTAATCTAGGTAAATTTAAAATGGTATGTCGTACACTCGGTTAGGTAGGTAATGCTGCTGTTTTTTCATGTTTTATCAACAAATAACGGAAAATTTTAAATTTTACAATTAATTAAAATTAAAATGAAAATATAGATCAAACCTAGGTTAGTTTTGGACAACAAGAACACCTAACCAGAAGTTAAATACATGTGCTAGTTATATTCAAGATAATTTATATAGTTCCGCTATAAATAATGATTACATGACGACAGGTAGATTTGATCCTTTAGGTTTGCTAAAATCGGTTAACCAAAGGGACCAAATCTACCCCAAAAGTCAGTTTCCACTCCACTTTGATGTTTTTTTTTTCCTCAACTTTATAGCTATGTTAGACTTGATTTCTTAGTCTTAAATGAAGGATCCATCTTTTCTTAATAACATGCCCAGAGACGAAAGTCAGGTAGCATGTATACGCAAGGAATTACAGGTCTTTGAACAAGGCATTGGAGGGTATATTTGGTCACTTAGGTTTACGACATGGACCAAATCTACCCCAGCTGGGGTAGATTTGGTCTCTTAGGTTAGCCTAACATAAAATACGCCATTGATAGTTAGTTAGGGGAAAACTGAAGATATTAATGGCAAAGAAATATAACATTATGATATATTTCTTTATATTATAATATATATTTTCTTATTATTATAACCCAAACGCAAAATTCTTCGTGAAAACGCATATTAATAGCCGTTTTCACGAAGGATTTTGCATTTGGGGCGATTCGGGCGTTTGGGGCGATTGGGCGATTGGGGCGATTGTGGCGTTTGGGGTAAATAGGTCTATAGCTCGTAAGACCACGGCTTTTCCATTCGATATTTTGTATTCCACCCCTGTATCCAGGGGTGATAAAAGTGCTTTGAGTGGCCCGACCAAAAGTTGCACATACAAAAATGACCCCAGCTTAGCTGGGGTCATTTTTTTGGCACAGCTGTTTGGGCATCAATTGTCCACATTATGTAAAAAGTACCTCGGGTCATCTCTGGTCAGGTCACCAGACCAGGTCACGTACCCCACTTGTGGTCGTACCACAGTCACAGTTTGTGGATGATCGGTTTTACACTTACAGGATTTCATAAGGTCGTATACATCTACAATTGGTTTGTCTTGGATTTTGTATATCAGCGACCCAAAGTCGGGTCAAATTCGTGACCTCCCCATTATAAGTCAATGGGGAAATACTCAAATGCTTCATATTCCAAGGATACGCAAGATAGCAGTATAATTACTTCTGGATCATGTTATTATAGGCCATTATTGATGACCTAGGTGCCATTTTTGTTCAGTGACCCCTACAGGGTCAGCCAAGGTCATCCGAGGTCACCAACTGTTTTATGACAATAATTCTTGACATAATGTCGATAGATAAGTGAAACCGACACCAATGTGTTTGTCTCGTCACGGCACGTCTGCCCATATACAACATGACCTACTTGGGTCACCACTTGACCTTGACCTGAGGTCATATTTTTTTAATTTGACCTAACCTGGTCAACAATAATATGAGTCGAAGCACCTTGATGAGACAAACATGATGGCGTCAAAATTATTGTCTTATCTTTATTAGGTAAAATGTTATTTTGAAAAACAGCTTTGCCATAATTAGCCTTTTTGACCTTTGATGACCTCTGGAGCCTAAAATATTGACCTAAGATACAATTTGAGGACATTTTAACGACTACATTTTTGAGCTTTCCATTGTCTTTTTCCGGGGTTTTTCCTAGCTATCGTAGTTCCTGTGATATCTGGGAGTTTCTGGAGCGAAGTCCTAAAACTGAATAATCTGACATTTGATGACCTCTGGTGACCTCAATATTGACTTGAGGGAAAAAAATATCCGAAGTACCTTCGAATGTGCTTGTCGAGAGCTTTCAAACACTCTTTTCAATGTCTTTTTAGCCCTTTTAATTTTCGAGTTAGAGCGGGTCGGGTGTATATGGAAGCGTTCAAAGTTGTAGCATTCAATGCTTGTACCATCCAAAACAGCACCATCAAACGCTTGCGATATCCAAATTTCGCCCGGGTAGGGGACATCGTCATCATCCAAGCTAGCAGCTGCTAAAATCGTGGTATTCAGCCACATACAAAGTAGTGGCAGCCAAAGCTCGCGACCTCCAAAAATAGAACACCGAAGACATCTATCTTCCGGGAACTATTGGTTCAAATATCGCCCGGTAGATGTCTCACCATAGCCGATACCACCAGTGCGACGAAACGCTAGTTGAGCGACGTCCCTGGGACACGGTGGAATGGTGTACAGTGGAACCCGTCATTGTCAGTGCCGCCGCCGCCGCCCGCGGGGTCTCAGCCGACCGCTCGGCTGCGCCAGGCTGTGCGCCCTGGCTGTAGGTAGCCTTGCCTGCAGGCGGGAGAAATGTTCGCTTCTGCTGAGCCATGGGAACCGTAGGAGCCCGTTTATTTCCTTCGTGTTTTAGCTGGGTGTGCATTGATCTGGGCATGATGATTTTAGTGAGTAGGTTTTCGGTACATATGGCGCTATCACTTCAGGGTGTTTAGCTGTTTTGCCACTTAACCCTATTTGCAACAGGCTCCTGGCTACCCCTATTTGTAACAGAAGGGGGGGGGGGCGGATTCCGCCCCCCCGGAGATCTCGAGATTTACTCGTCCGATTTTCAAAAATGAAACGGTGTTTGGTTGCCCTCAACACGATCTACATTTCCAAATAATAAACAAATCTAAATTTTGGATAGGGGGCAACAGGGGGGCAAAAACTAAAAAATGTAGTGGTATTTTTGATCCAACATAGCTGTCATGTTTATCGACCGATTTTAACACAACTAATAGGAATAGATAGAGATTGAATTGGAAATTGATATATGACGGTGACGTTTGCAAATTCAAAAACAATAGGCGTGTGCAGGTCACTCAATATGGGGGTGAAGTAAATGCGTAATAAAACATTTTTTGATGTTGTTTTTTATAAATGAAATGGTATGTGATTGTGACATTAGAAAAAACAGTTATAAATCATATTTTTTGCCATAGGCGGTACCAGGTTAGTGAAAAAGGAGGTCAAGTTGGAAAAAAAAATATTAACCGCAGACAAGTTACTACCCAGCACTATAAATATGTTATTGATCGTAGATAGTTCCTTTTTGCATGTTGTACTTCATCATAGGCGTATCCAGGATCCAAACTGGGGCGGTGCAAGACCTTTTGATAAGTATATTATCCGCTATTATGATACTAACTAGTCAACAGTGACTATTTCACTTACAACTTCAATTAACATTGCTTACCCCCTTTTTACCCTACCTTGACTCGCCTATTATCTTATAATCGCTAGTAGAGTAGCCTGTGGTGCGTGTTTCATCCGAAAACTGCAGTATGTTATGTCATTGTACGCCCATGCCTCTTATTTTCCTTGCAATAATATGACCCCCTTTTTCCATTCCTGAGCGCGCCTCTGCAAAATAATGACTTTATTCCCTTTTCTGGCCTCATATGTGCATATATCATTATAAGCTAAACGTCTATTGCGCCGTTATCGCTGGCATATCGTCATCACCATGCCAGTCACCCTCTCTTTTCATGTGCCTGAACACGCCCCTGAAACTCTATATGTAATAAATTATGCAAATAAAGGAAGCAGAAGCTATCTTTTACATCTTGATAGCTATAAATGCCCCTTACATCGCTCTATTGGCTTCCCGCCAAGCATTGAATACTTCCTGGAAACCCTCCCTTTGCAAGCCCCTGAAACCGCCTCTGCCATGCAATATTTATGATATTTCATTAACATCAACTAATTTGAACTTGTTGCAATCACCGTAAACCGATGTAACTCTTTCATACTTGAGGCAGTTAGGAAGAAACCGTGAAGATCGCATTTACGTATTATCGCCAAATGTCGCCCCCGAACCCACCCAAAACTGTGCCCTGAAACCGCCTTTGTTCAGGTTAGGAACTCACAATTTTTACTCCAAATGCGGTATTCAATTCTATGAAAAGTCCCAAAATTTAATGAGCCTGCTAACAGCCATTCTGGAGATATCTGCGAAAAACATGAGGGGGGGGGGGCGGAATCCGCCCCCGTTACAAATAGGGTTAAAGGCAATAGGTCACTTTGAAAGTTGTCTTGAAATTGTGCTATACGGGGTATTTCGAGCTGAAAAAGCAAATATGGAATTTGTTTGGACGATAGATGGATGTCCGTCGAAAAATGAGCATGTTTCTCTTTTCTCCTTCATGGCCATAACACAAATTTCGTGACAATTATGACGTCATGCATATGGTATAGCTTGGATATGGAAACTATTGCACACAATAACGACGGACTTTAGACATATATAAACAGGCTGCGTGTAAGGTAAACAACCGTTGTGGGAATCCGAAACAAGTTTCGGGGAAATGAAACTTCTTTTAAAAGGGGCCACTAGTGCTGTGTCGAAATTACTTAACGTTTGGAGCTAATTGTTTCACACAACCCATTTTTCGATCTGCTCTACAAATCTGCTATCTCAGTTCAAAACTCCATGTTAAAGGTGAACTATTCCCTTTAATAAGCTGGAGTAGGGATCTTTGTACCTCGCTTAGATACGGTAAGTATATGTATGTACCTACAAACCAGTCAAACGTTCTTATTGGATAGGGAACCAAGCTGGCGATTCTTCAACGTTCTTTTCCAATGTGAAGGAGCACCTTGTTTTTTGTTTGGATCTCAGTTGACCTAAGATGACCTTGTAGGGGTCACTGAGCAACAGTTGCATAGGGTCCGGGGGTCCAAAGTCATATGGTAGCATGGGCGTGATTTTCACTACTAGCCCGTAGGGTCCCATGTTAAATTGCTACTTTTCCAGCTCGATTTTGAACTGTTCTTCACCTCAAATTCATATATCAAACCCACAGAAAGAAAGCGGTAACATTTTTATTTCGATTTTTGGGGTCAAAATGTCACGCCCAATCAACGGTTTTCGAGTTATTAACCAAAGTATGACACCATCTCAACGATATAGTCGAAGGTCGCTGGATCGAACCCCGGGGATGCCAATACTTTTATCGTAAAAGTGGCTACATACAGAGTTTGATCGGCAACATGCGGTGTTTTGCGCTTCTTTTATTTGGTATAACTAAATGATAAGAATAAGGAAATCTTATTTTAAAAAAAATATGAGATAATTTTGTATCTACTTAAGCAAATATGCTAATTGTGCAAGTGCTAATTTTTAACTAACAACTAGCATTACAGTTGCTCTCCGATGTTGCGATTATTTTTTTTGTCAAGCGCAATTTTAACTGTTCTTATCAGATTCATAAATGATACCCATAGAATAAAGCCAAAGCATTTCAATTTTGATTTTTTGGGTTGAAATGGCAAGCCCAACCAATAGTTTTCGAGTTATTGGCCAAAGTATGACCCTATGATGTAGTCCAAGAGCATGGAATAAAATCCCGGCAAGGCAAAGGTTGTATTGGCAGTCGTTGAGAACAACGTTATATGTGTTGTGTTGCGTAGTCCCTGGGACAAACACGCCACGGAACGAAGACTGTATTCGACACGTTCTCACGCGGGCGACTCAGACGCGACTGCTCCGTTGGGCTCGGCCGGGTCTGTCCGGCTGCTGCGTTGGGGTCGGCCAGGTCTGTCCGGCTGATGCGTTGTGCTCGGCCGGGTCTGTCCGGCCCGCCATCTGGGGGCGGTGTCGGATGACTGTGTTTCCGATACCGGACATCTGGACATAACAATATTGGCAATATATGGTGCCCTGTGTCTGTTATAATTTGATAACAGGAACGGGAAATAGGAAATATAATTTCCATTTTCAAGCGCAATGTTGGGACTGGTCTTCTTCTCAAACTCATGTATATTAACAATGGCCCTTGGCATATTGTGGTCCATATTAGTAATGATGAAGTCTTAAAACAATCAACAAGAACTGAAAACTATAAGTGTTACAATCGATATACTCTTATTAAATAGCATACCATCTTTCCTCGGTAAACGGTCCTTTCCACTAGTCAAGCCGTATCAAAGCTGAAGCCAAAACAGGAAATATGTGAAAAGAAATTCAGTATTCGAGACCCAATCAGCTGCTGCGACACAACACGACAACGGCACTCACACTATCCGTACCCGTACTCGGGATCCGATAAGCTGCAGCGGCACAACACGACAACGGCACTCACACTGTCCGTAGTCCGTACCCGGACTCGAGACCCGATATGCTTAGGCTTTCGTGACGCACTGTTTGCGCTTCCGTGCCGCCCGCCTTTCCATGACCTCCGCGCGCCGAGCACCATTTACCGCCTTCGTGCGAATAAATGTGCGAACGCGCGCAAAGGCCTTCCTAGCAGCAGCGGGTACGGAAGGGAACTTGTCGTGCAGTACACTCAGAAAAGAGGCCACCACTCTTGGTTTCCGGCTCAGCCGATTCGGGTCCAGCGCATGGTGAAGGCAGAACGCCTCTTCCATCTGTCGGAAACGTTCAAAGAATGCCTCCGTCGGGACCGTCAACCCTCCTTCACTACGCATCCTGAGCCAGAGAGCCTCCACTGGCCCATCCTCGGTCTGCGAACACGGGGCGCCAAGAGAACGGCCTCTGGGTCCGTGTCCGGCTCGGGGGACGCCTGTTCTGCGCCCCCCCCCCCCCCCCCCCCGGTCTCGTCAGTGGGCTCACGCCGCTGTTCAAACCGAACAGGATGGTGATGAGGCGGAGGGAGGCGTTAGCATCCACGGGGTTGGGGTTGGAGTTTGATCCGCTTCTGCCCCGCACCATCCCGAAAAGTCACTCTAGCCGGTCCTGTGTGAGGCGACGGGTCAGCAGGTACGTGCTGTCCCCAAGCACAGCACTCATGTCGGCCAGGAGGCCGCGGACAGACGGGATGGTGTCGAGCATGCCCTTCTGAAATGGGTACAGATGTGTAGCCGATCCGAAGCGCATGCCCAGCAGCTCTTCGATGGCTGCGTCCAGCACCGACTCCTGCTCGTTGGTGGCCTTGCAACCGCTGCGCAGGGACTTCGGGTCGGCGGGACTGGCGCTGTTGAGCACGTCGCAGGCGTTGTCAAACAGCTGGATGACCCGGGCCTCCTCAGTGTATATTGAGTATGTGAGGAAGTACCTCATGCAGTCGGCCGTGCTGCTGCTGACGAGCTGCATGGCTGGTCTCACTTTCTGGCGAGACATGCCAGTCGCCTGTAATAGTGAGAACAATTATATACCTAGTTAAAGGGAGTGTGCCTACTCACATCGCTTAGTTGGGGTTATTGACACTGGTCTATAGAACACAATTTTCTGAATTGAACCATTACTTCATTTCTCCAGATTCACCCTAGTTGCTGAGATATTCAAAGACTCCAGGAATTTGCTTGGGAGCAAAAAGTTATCGGGTAGACTCCAGAGGGCTTCCGCTACTAGAAGCACTGCAACTATCGATTAAACTGCTAGCATATTGTTAGCGCCGGCCAATAGCAATTAAACAAAACAGCTCGTGCACGCTGATAGCAGCAGCCGAACAGAAACTGGACGGCCATCATGTTTTTCGATGATGGCCGTTTCGATGATGGCCGATGGCCATTTTTTGAAGAAGATATCAATTTAGAGCTACGAAACTTGCACATAATAAAGTTCACAGTGGCAAGAACGTGCTGTGCAAAACTCGTCTTTCTATCTTGCATGATGTAACCGTAATTGTGTTGTCTTATGTGCGCCGTTTTACATAACATCACCATAGTGGCGATCGTTTAATAGATATCGAAACAAAAATAAAACAACAACAATATAAGTGAAAATTCAACTAAAGGGGCTCCAGATGTGAATTTCATCATATACAACAATCAAACCAACAGCTACTTAGCGTATGAAAAATATTTTTGACATTCCAAAACAGTAGGCACACTCCCTTTAATATAATCGTATTACCACATAAATCGGCACAGAAGCACAACAGGACAATGATGCAACAGCTGTAGTATTTGTGGCTGAAAATGCTGCATATTGCTTTCGTTTGGCTGAATTGTTAAGGTATACCCTAAAAAACAATTTTCAAAAGCAATAAAATTCAAAAATATACACTTCATATTGAGTTTAGATTGCAAGGAATGGTGCATATTTCAAAAAGTGGTGCGTGTTACTATGGCATTGTGTGCTTCAATAGAAGATATAAAAGACTCAGAAGTCAGAACTAATGCAAAAATCATGATTTATACAAATATTAAGTAGAAATTCAATGATTATCCTATAATTGTTTACATAACTGGCCATAATATTGTCTTTCACTTAACAAAGGGTTTGTCACTGGTCTAGTAGGTACCTCCGATTTAAACACATGCCACCACATACAACTTAAAACACAATAAAACATGCAATGCATATGTTAAATAAAACACAATCAAGCACATGCCACTTTAACAAAGAGCCAAAATTGTCAACAATGCACCACAGTGATTTCTCACCATGGCCTTCAAAACTGATATCTCAGATTAAACCACATTATATTTAAAGTGACTGATTTCCTTTAATTGTGATGTTCTTCAGGTCAGGTGAATGGTATGATCACTGATCAGGTGTGATTGTGACATAGACATCAGCTCCATAGCCTTTGGATCCGAAATGAGAGGCTTCAAACACACCCTTCCCATTCCACACCTGTACACTTGCAAAACACAACCAATAAGATTTATTGTCATACAAGTAACTCTCAATAATCAGTCTCAAAAGTCTCAATAATCTCATAATAAATTAATGCACCAATGTATGTTGTTAACCTGCCAAGGTCTTAAATTAACTGTCAAAGTACCAATGTCAATGTTTGTTTTAAGACCAACAGGATACACATATGAAAATAATTAAATCCTCACATATTGATATTGAAATTTGGTTTTGTTTGTGGACCAAGCAGCAAGCACTATATCCTCTTGGGACCAAGGTGCTAACTGGAACTCTCACCCTGGTCCAAGGCAAGGGCGTAGGCAAGGGGGGGGGGCAAGGGGGCCATGACCCCCCCCCCCCCCCCCCTGGAGGCCAGGGGGCCCCTCTGACGACCGAGCGAGGGCCCTCTGGGGCCGAAGGCCCCAGTGTTTTTGATGGTGTCAGGCGCCCGCGAAGCGCCTTACGTCGCATAAAAGAACGCCCACGAACCGATACAAAGATCGTAACACGAATAAATATCAACACTTGCTTGTCTGTTAAAGGCATGTATGTGTAAATACGTAAAAAGGGTCCCAGCCAGTGTGGATAGGGCCCTTTACCAGCTTTTAAAGGGCCCTACCGATCTGCAGAGGGCCCCTGTCGACATTTAGGGGGCCCCTTCCGGTTGTAGAGGACCCTCTGCCGGCCTGTATAGGGCCCTGCCGATCTGGAGAGGGCCCTCTGCCGGTCTTTAGATGGCCCTGCCGATCGTAGATCGCCGTGCCAATCTGTAGAGGGCCTCTGTCGACATTTAGAGGGCCCTGCCGACCTGTAGAGGGTCCTCTTCCAGGCATTAGAGGCCCTGTCGATCTGCAGAGTGTCCCAGCCAATCTGAAGAGGGCCCTCTGCTGGCGTTTAGGGGGCCCTGTCGATCTGTAGAGGGCCATCTGCCCGCCTTTGAAGGGCCCTTCCAGCATGTAGAGGTCCTGCCGATCTGCTGAGGGCCCCCTGTCGGCATTTAGATGGCCCTTCCGGTTGTAGAGGAGCCTCTGTCGGCCTTTATAGTGCCCTGCCGATCTGCAGAGGGCCCCCTGCCGGTCCTTAGAGGGCCCTCCCGATCTGTATATCGCCCTGCCAATCTGTATAGGGCCTCTGTCGGTAATTAGAGGGCCCTGCCGACCTGTAAAGGCCCTCTTCCAGCCTTTAGTGGCCCTGTCAATCTGCAGAGTGCCCAGCCAAACTATAAAGGGCCCCTGCCGGCTTTTAGAGGGCCCTGCCGATCTGTAGAGGGCCCTCTGCCCGCCTTTAGAGGGTCATCCCAGCATGTAGATGGCCTGCCGAACTGCAGAGGTCCCCCTGTCGGCATTTAGATGGCCCCTTCCGGTTGTAGAGGGCCCTCTACCGGCCTTTATAGGATCCTGCCAATCTGTAGAGGGTCCTTGCTGATCTGGAGAGGGGACCTCTGACGGTGTTTAGAGGACACTGCCGATCTGTAAATCGCCCTGCCAATCTGTAGAGGGCCTCTTCCGGTATTTAGAGGGCCCTGCTGACCAAAAGAGGACTCTCTTCCAACCTTTAGGGGCCCTGTCGTTCTGCAGTGCCCCAGCCAATCTATAGAGGGCCCTCTGCCGGCCTTTAGAGGGCCCTGCCGGCCTTTAGCGGGCCCTGTCGATCTGTAGATCGCCTTGCCTGCCTGCCGGCTTTTAGAGTGCCTCTACCGGCATTTAGAGGGTCCTGCCGATCTGCAGATGGCCATCTGCCGGCCTTTAGAGGCCCCTGCCGATCTGTAGAGGACTCTATGCAGGCCTTTAGAGGGTCCTGTGGTGGTAGAGGTGGTCTGCCGGTCGAGCGCCGGTGATGCTCTCGAAGGAAGACCAGTGAAA
>JAXIVJ010018820.1:0-5000 GCA_036785665.1 Chirona hameri
AATGGTGCTTGTATTCAACAATACAGTTTTAACCAGTTTTTTGATCGCGTGACCACTGTATGTCAGGCGTCTCACGTTGGCCGATCAAGCTGACCCTCTGTGGACATGAGCAGATGGGCAATCTTGCTCAGCTCAATTGTACAATCTTGTAGCCTGTAGTACTTCCTGTGGACAGTCAAGTCGTGTCCTAGATGACTTGCCAGCATATCCATCTCATTTTCATTTAGATTGAGTACCTGGACGACGGTGGCGAGATACTTCCTCATCTTTGTCGCTGTGATGAGACTTGGGTTTTTCACACCCGCGGCATCACACTGTGCCTTCAGGGCGTGCCAGGCACTCAGCTTGCTTCCGGATGTCTTCGCAAACAGCATGCGGTTTTCTGCTGGCACCCCCGCATCTTCCCGTACGACAAGAGTGTATGTATGCCGTCTTTAGCTATCGCGGGCAGAAGAACGGGCACCACCCTCCCCCTTTTGCCGAGGGTTTTGATGAGCGTCATCATACTCACCATACCCTGTTCAACACGTGACAGTGACTTCAACACTGTCTCGTTGTGCACATATGTGGCCCTTTCGGTGAAATCAGTCACCTTCAGTTTCACGGCCTCTCCTCCCCGTCGTTTGTTAAATACAAGAATGTATACCGCAAGAACCTTAACGAGGGCATTGTAGGCTCTTTTGATGTTTCGAGCGTCAGTCCGTTGCAGCTTTTGTGTTTTGTCTGCCACCTCTTTCTGGAGGTTCTGCGTTAGCATCTTCATATCTTCTGTAGTTGGAAGTGCGTCGTCCTTCTCCATCGTTCTTACATTAAGAGTGTGAAGGGCAGCCCTCGTGATGCGATCACCCCACTCTGATTCTCTGAGTCGCAGAAAGCTGGTCGCTTGCATCTCACCCCTTTCGTCGCCAGCACGTATCGCCTTTCCAATGATTATTTGGGCAACTTTTCCCAGTGCATGTCCCACGTGTTTGGCGACTGTCGGTATTTTTAATGTTGGGTTGCTCACCGCATCGCCACCGTCATGCCCTGCCATGGACATCGTTGCCTCAACAACGGCATCAAAGATGGCTGGTGTACACATCTCGGTTACGTTGATAGAGTCGTCGTTTTTTAACATCCTCACACCCTTCAAGAGTTTACCCAGTAGGGTCAGACGTCGCTTAAGCACCTTCGTTTGGATCTCTCCCACGCCCTTGCTGCTCACGGCATATCCAGCGTACATGAGAAGGACTTGGTCAGACGTTATGAGGTTTTTCACCTCCTGATCCCTTATGTTAAGAACGCACTCGGGTATATCAGAACCATACTTCTCTTTGTTGAGTATCACGTCCGCTGCGACGACGACATTTTGCCCTGGCGGCACAAACTCGCATCTGGCAGCATGAGATGGCAGGTCATATTTCACCATGAAAACAAAACACCCCGGACAAGGGAGAAAGCTGCTCACGGGTATGCCTGCTTTCTTTGGTCGTCGACCCAAAAAGAGTTCCCCCGACTTATCATGCAGCACGCGCTGGTTATGTATGAAGTTGCCCCTGTTTCGTAGCAGAGAGAACGCGATGTCTTGTTGTTTTTTCGTTTATTTTTTCGTCGCATCGATGACATCTGGCTCATGTTGGTGGACAAGCGTCAGATGCCGCCTCATTTTTTGCTTGATGACTTTTGTGCAGAACATGCACTCGTTTACGGTGTCGTAGATCTTCTTCTCTGGAGCCGTCTTGTAGTAAACTCCACTTCTCTCCGGTGGATGAAGCTCTTGAACGGGTCTGTAACATAAGGACAAAGGAGTTAACCGTTATATCTAAATTGGTCGATACAAAGGGTGAAGAATAACACAACAAGATGCGAGAAAAGTATCAGGGATTGGATCAGGGATACATTGGCTGTCATATGTTATAAATTATACGATGACGAAATGCAATGGGCTTATCGCTTGTGTGAGAACAAAATTGTGGATCTTAGTACACGAAATAGCATTACATTTTCCTCGAATATGAATTAACTCTGTCCCGTCCCGTCGGTCAGGTCCCGTCCCTAAGCCAAGTGACCCCACGGTCTAGGTCCAAAATTCACCCTCTGTTCACCCTCATTCACCCTCACCCTCAGCGAAATTCACCCTCTATCCAGGTTCCATCCCCAAGCCCAGTGAGCCTCCGTCCAGGTCCCACCCCTCAGCCAAGTATCCCTCCGTCCAGATCCCACGCCTCAACCAAGTGACCCTCCGTCCAGGTCCCACCCCTCAACCAAGTGACCCTCCGTCCAGGTCCCACCCCTCAACCAAGTGACCCTCCGTCCAGGTCCCGACCCTCAGCCAAGTGACCCTCTCTCTAGGTCCCGCCCCTCAACCTAGTGACCCTTCGCCCAGATACGACCCCTCAGTCAAGTGACCCTCAGTCCAGATCATGTCCCTCAGTCCAAGTACCCTCCGTCCAGGTCCGCCCCTCACCTAAGTGACCCTCTGCCCAGATCCCACCCTTCAGTCAAGTGACCCTACGTCCAGGTCCCGTCCCTCAGTCAAGTGACCCTCGGCTTAGGTGCTACCCCTCAGCGAAATGTCACCCTCTATCCAGGTTCCACCACTAAGCCAGCGGACCCTCCGTCCATGTTTCACCCCTCAGCCGAGTGACCCTCCGTCCAGGTCCCACCCCTCAGCCAAGTGTCCCTCCGTCCAGGTCCCACGCCTCAACCAAGTGACCCTCCGTCAATGTCCCACCCCTCAGCCGAGTTCCCCTCCGTCCAGATCCCACCCTTCAGTCAAGTGACCCTACGTCCAGGTCCTGTCCCTCAGCCAAGTAACCCTCCGTTTAGGTCCCGTCCAACCCAGTGACCCTCCGTACATGTTCCACCCCTCAGCCAAGTAACCCTCCGTCAAGGTCCCGGCCTCAAGCCAAGTGACCCTCTGTCCAGGACTCGCCCCTCGGCTAAGTGACTCTCCGTCCAGCTCCAGTTCCTCTGCCAAGTGATCCTCTGTCCAGGGCTCACGCCTCAACCAAGCGACCCTCCGTCAGGTCCCACCCCTCAACCAAGCGACCCTCCGTCCAGGTCCCACCCCTCAGCCAATTGACCCTACGTTCAGGTCCCGCCCCTCAACCAAGTGTCCCTCCGTCCTGCCCCGCCTCTCACCTAATTGACCCTCTCTCCAGGTCCCACCCCTGAGCCGTACCTCAGCCTCAGGTTCCGTACCTCAGCCAAGTGACCCTCGGTTTAGGTGCTATCCCTCAGCGAAATGTCACCCTATATCCAGGCTCCACCACTAAGCCAGGTGACCCTCCGTCCATGTCCCACCTCTCAGCCGAGTGACCCTCCGTCCAGGTCCCACCCATCAGCCAAGTGACTCTGCGTCCAGGTCCCGGCCTCAAGCCAAATGACCCTCTGTCCAGGACCCGCAGCTCAGCTAAGTGAATCTCCGTCCAGCTCCAGTTCCTCAGCCAAGTGACCCTCCGTCCAGGTCCCATCCCTCAACCAAGTGTCCCTTCGTCCATGTCCCACGCCTCAACCAAGAGACTCTCTCTCCAGGTCCGACCCCTCAGTCAAGTGACCCTCCGTCCAGGTCCTGTCCCTCAGTCAAGTAACCCTCCATCCAGGTCCCGCCCCTTAGTCAAGTGACCCTCCGACCAAGTGGTCCCGACACTTAGACAAGTAACCCTCTCGCCGGGTCCCGTCCCTCAGCGAATTGACCCTCCGTTCAGGTTCCGTTCAACGCAGTGACCCTCCGTACATGTTTCACCTCTCAGCCAAGTGGCCCTCTGTCCAAGACCTGCCCCTCAGCTAAGTGACCCTCTATCCAGGTCTCGCTCCTCATCGAAATGTCACCCTCTCTCCAGGTCCCACTCTACAGCCAAGTGACCCTCCTCCCAGGTCCCACCTATCAGCCAAGTGGCCCTCTACCCCGGTATCATCCCTCAGCCAACTGCCAGGTGACCCTCCGTCCAGGTCCCGTCTCTCAGCCAAGTGACCCTCCGTCCAGGTCCCGTCTCTCAGCAAGTGACCCTCCGTCCAGGTCCCATCTCTCAGAAAGTGTCACCCTCCGTCCAGGTCCCACCCCTCAGGCCTCAGTGACCCTCCGTCCAGATCTCACCCTCAGTCAAGTGACCCTCCGCCCAGGTCCCATCCCTCAGCAAAGTGGCCCTCCGTCCAGATCACGCCCTTCAGAGAAATGTCACCCTCCGTCCAGGTCCCGCCCCTCGGCGTCAAGTGACAATCCGTCCAGATCACACGCCTCAGTCAATTGACCCTCCGTCCAGGTCCCCACCCCTCAGCCAAGTTACCCACCGTCCAGGTCCCACCCATCAACCAAGTGACCCTCCGTCCAGGTCCCGTCCCTCAGCCAAGTGAGCCTCTGTCCAAGTCCCATCACTCAGCCAAGTGACCCTCCGGCCAGGTCCCACCCTTTAGCCAAATGACCTTCCGTCCAAGTCTTACTCCTCAGTCAAGTGACCCTCCGTCCAGGTCACGCCACTCAACCAAGTTTCCCTCCGTCCAGGTCCCGCCCCCAGACAAGTGGAACTCTCCGTCCAGGTCTCGCCCCCAGACAAGTGGAACTCTCCGTCCAGGTCCCGCCCCTAGTCAAGTAACTCTCCGTCCAGACCTCACCCCTCAGCCAAGTGACCCTCCGTCCAAGTCCGCCACTCAGGGAAGTGTCCCTCCGTGAGATCCTACCTCACGCGGATAACTTCAGCTGTCATCAGCCAATCACGTTCAAATGTGATATAATTGTTTATATTCCCTGCAAGGTGATTGGCCGACTGCAAGGGCTCACCCTATGTGTGCTTTGCTCTCTTTTTGGATAAGCGTTGCATTTCTTCGAGACAAGTCCGATATATTCTACTGGAGAGTGCTCTTAGCCGTTTAGAAACATACTCTTTTTTTCTCGATGCGGGCTATAATATGGCTATCTCGGTTCAAATCCTCATGTTGAAGGTCAAAGGTAGACAATTTCTTTTTAGGAATATATCGGCTCTTGACTTGTCTCTGCAGTGGTATCATGCACACTGTCTAAT
>JAXIVJ010018820.1:10000-21913 GCA_036785665.1 Chirona hameri
CCTACCTACCTACCTACCTACCTACCTACCTACCTACCTACCTACCTACCTACCTACCTACCTACCTACCTACCTACCTACCTACCTACCTACCTACCTACCTACCTACCTACCTACCTACCTACCTACCTACCTACCTACCTACCTACCTACCTACCTACCTACCTACCTACCTACCTACCTACCTACCTACCTACCTACCTACCTACCTACCTACCTACCTACCTACCTACCTACCTACCTACCTACCTACCTACCTACCTACCTACCTACCTACCTACCTACCTACCTACCTACCTACCTACCTACCTACCTACCTACCTACCTACCTACCTACCTACCTACCTACCTACCTACCTACCTACCTACCTACCTACCTACCTACCTACCTACCTACCTACCTACCTACCTACCTACCTACCTACCTACCTACCTACCTACCTACCTACCTACCTACCTACCTACCTACCTACCTACCTACCTACCTACCTACCTACCTACCTACCTACCTACCTACCTACCTACCTACCTACCTACCTACCTACCTACCTACCTACCTACCTACCTACCTACCTACCTACCTACCTACCTACCTACCTACCTACCTACCTACCTACCTACCTACCTACCTACCTACCTACCTACCTACCTACCTACCTACCTACCTACCTACCTACCTACCTACCTACCTACCTACCTACCTACTACCTACCTACCTACCTACCTACCTACCTACCTACCTACCTACCTACCTACCTACCTACCTACCTACCTACCTACCTACCTACCTACCTACCTACCTACCTACCTACCTACCTACCTACCTACCTACCTACCTACCTACCTACCTACCTACCTACCTACCTACCTACCTACCTACCTACCTACCTACCTACCTACCTACCTACCTACCTACCTACCTACCTACCTACCTACCTACCTACCTACCTACCTACCTACCTACCTACCTACCTACCTACCTACCTACCTACCTACCTACCTACCTACCTACCTACCTACCTACCTACCTACCTACCTACCTACCTACCTACCTACCTACCTACCTACCTACCTACCTACCTACCTACCTACCTACCTACCTACCTACCTACCTACCTACCTACCTACCTACCTACCTACCTACCTACCTACCTACCTACCTACCTACCTACCTACCTACCTACCTACCTACCTACCTACCTACCTACCTACCTACCTACCTACCTACCTACCTACCTACCTACCTACCTACCTACCTACCTACCTACCTACCTACCTACCTACCTACCTACCTACCTACCTACCTACCTACCTACCTACCTACCTACCTACCTACCTACCTACCTACCTACCTACCTACCTACCTACCTACCTACCTACCTACCTACCTACCTACCTACCTACCTACCTACCTACCTACCTACCTACCTACCTACCTACCTACCTACCTACCTACCTACCTACCTACCTACCTACCTACCTACCTACCTACCTACCTACCTACCTACCTACCTACCTACCTACCTACCTACCTACCTACCTACCTACCTACCTACCTACCTACCTACCTACCTACCTACCTACCTACCTACCTACCTACCTACCTACCTACCTACCTACCTACCTACCTACCTACCTACCTACCTACCTACCTACCTACCTACCTACCTACCTACCTACCTACCTACCTACCTACCTACCTACCTACCTACCTACCTACCTACCTACCTACCTACCTACCTACCTACCTACCTACCTACCTACCTACCTACCTACCTACCTACCTACCTACCTACCTACCTACCTACCTACCTACCTACCTACCTACCTACCTACCTACCTACCTACCTACCTACCTACCTACCTACCTACCTACCTACCTACCTACCTACCTACCTACCTACCTACCTACCTACCTACCTACCTACCTACCTACCTACCTACCTACCTACCTACCTACCTACCTACCTACCTACCTACCTACCTACCTACCTACCTACCTACCTACCTACCTACCTACCTACCTACCTACCTACCTACCTACCTACCTACCTACCTACCTACCTACCTACCTACCTACCTACCTACCTACCTACCTACCTACCTACCTACCTACCTACCTACCTACCTACCTACCTACCTACCTACCTACCTACCTACCTACCTACCTACCTACCTACCTACCTACCTACCTACCTACCTACCTACCTACCTACCTACCTACCTACCTACCTACCTACCTACCTACCTACCTACCTACCTACCTACCTACCTACCTACACTACCTACCTACCTACCTACCTACCTACCCTACCTACCTACCTACCTACCTACCAACCTACCTACCTACCTACCTACCTACCAACCTACCCTACCTACCTACCTACCAACACCTACCTACCTACCTACCTACCTACCTACCTACCTACCTACCTACCTACCTACCTACCTACCAACCTACCAACCTACCTACCTACCTACCTACCTACCTACCAACCTACCTACCAACCTACCTACCTACCTACCTACCTACCAACCTACCTACCAACCTACCTACCTACCTACCTACCTACCTACCTACCTACACTACCTACCAACCTACCTACCTACCAACCTACCTACCTACCTACCTACCAACCTACCTACCTACCTACCTACCAACCTACCTACCTACCTACCTACCAACCTACCTACCTACCTACCTACCTACCTACCTACCTACCTACCTACCTACCTACCAACCTACCAACCTACCTACCTACCTACCTAACTCCTACCTACCTACCTACCTACCTACCTACCTACCTACCTACCTACCTACCTACCTACACTACCTACCTACCCTACCTACCTACCAACCTACCTACCTACCTACCTACCTACCTACCTACACCTACCTACCCTACCTACCAACCTACCTACCTACCTACCTACCTACCTACCTACCTACCAACCTACCTACCAACCTACCTAACCTACCTACCTAACCTACCTACCTACCTACCTACCTACCTACCTACCTACCTACCTACCTACCTACCTACCTACCTACCTACCTACCTACCTACCTACCAACCTACCTACCTACCTACCTACCCTACCTACCTACCTACCTACCTACCTACCTACCTACCTACCTACCTACCTACCAACCTACCTAACCTACCTACCTACCTACCTAACCTACCTACCTACCTACCTACCTACCTACCTACCAACCTACCTACCTACCAACCTACCTACCTACCTACCTACCTACCAACCTACCTACCTACCTACCTACCTACCTACCTACCTACCTACCTACCAACCTACCTACACTACCAACCTACCTACCTACCTACCTACCTACCAACCTACACTACCTACCCTACCTACCTACCTACCAACCTACCTACCTACCTACCTACCCTACCTACCCTACCTACCTACCTACCTACCTACCTACCTACCTACACTACCTACCTACCTACCTACCTACCTACCTACCAACTACCTACCTACCTACCTACCTACCAACCTACCCTACCTACCTACCTACCTACCTACCTACCTACCTACCTACCTACCAACCTACCTACCTACCTACCTAACCTACCTACCTACCTACCTACACTACCTACCTACCTACCTACCTACCAACCAACCTACCACCTACCTACCTACCTACCTACCTACCAACCTACCTACCTACCTACCTACCTACCTACCTACCTACCAACCTACCTACCTACCTACCTACCTACCTACCTACCTACCTACCTACCTACCTACCTACCTACCTACCTACCTACCTACCTACACCTACCTACCTACCTACCTACCTACCAACCTACCTACCTACCTACACCTACCTACCTACCTACCTACCTACCTACCTACCTACCTACCTACCTACCTACCTACCTAACCTACCTACCTACCAACCTACCTACCTACCTACCTAACTACCTACCAACTACCTACCTACCAACACCTACCTACCTACCTACCAACCTACCTACCTACCTACCTACCTACCTACCTACCTACCTACCTACCTACCTACCTACCTACCAACCTACCTACCTACCAACTACCTACCTACCTACCTACCTACCTACCTACCAACCTACCTACCTACCTAACCTACCTACCTACCTACCTACCTACCTACCTACCTACCTACCTACCTACCTACCAACCTACCTACCTACCTACCTACCTACCTACCTACCTACCTACCTACCAACCTACCTACCTACCTACCTACCTACCTACCAACCTACCTACCTACCTACCTACCTACCTACCTACCTACCTACCTACCTACTACCTACCAACCTACCTACCTACCACCAACCTACCTACCTACCAACCTACCTACCTACCAACACCTACCTACCAACCTACCTACCTACCTACCAACCTACCTACCTACCTACCTACCTACCAACCTACCTACCTACCAACCTACCTACCAACACTACCTACCTACCTACCTACCAACTACCAACCTACCTACCTACACCTACCTACCTACCTAACCTACCTACCTACCAACCAACCTACCTACCTACCTACCTACACCTACCTACACTACCTACCAACCTACCTACCTACCTACCTACCAAACCTACAAACCTACCTACACAACCTACCTACCTACCAACCTACCTACCTACCAACCTACCTACCTACCTACCTACCAACCTACCTACCTACCTACCTACCTACCTACCTACCAACCAACCTACCTACCAACCTACCTACCAACCTACCTACCTACCTACCTACCTACCTACCAACCTACCTACCTACCTACCTACCTACCTACCTACCTAACCAACCACCTACCTACCTACCTACCTACCTACCAACCTACCTACCAACCTACCTACACTACCTACCTACCTACCTACCTACCTACCTACCTACCTACAACCTACCTACCTACCTACCTACCTACCTACACCTACCTACCTACCTACCAACCTACCAACCTACCTACCTACCTACCTACCACCTACCTACCTACCTACCAACCTACCACCTACCTACCTACCTACCTACCTACCTACCTACCTACCTACCTACCTACCTACCTACCTACCTACCTACCTACCTACCTACCAACCTACCTACCTACCTAACCTACCTACCTACCTACCTACCTACCTACCTACCTACCTACCTACCTACCTACCTACCTACCTACCAACCTACCTACCTACCCAACCTACCTACCTACCTACCTACCTACCAACCTACCTACCTACCTACCTACCTACCTACCCTACCTACCTACCTACCTACCAACCAAACCTACCTACCTACCTACCTACCTACCAACCCAACCTACCTACCTACCTACCTACCTACCTACCTACCTACCAACCTACCTACCTACCTACCTACCTACCTACCTACCTACCTACCTACCTACCTACCTACCAACCACCTACCTACCTACCTACCTACCTACCTACCTACCTACCTACCTACCAACCTACTACCAACCTACCTACCTACCTACCTACCTACCTACCCTAACCTACCTACCTACCTACCTACCTACCTACACCTACCTACCTACCTACCTACCTACCTACCTACCTACCTACCTACCTACCAACCTACCTACCTACCTACCTACCTACCTACACTACCCTACCTACCTACCTACCTACCTACCTACCTACCTACCTACCTACCAACCTACCTACCTACCTACCTACCTACCTACCTACCTACCTACCCTACCTACCTACCTACCTACCTACCTACCTACCAACCTACCTACCTACCTACCTACCTACCTACCTACCAAACCTACCTACCACCTACCTACCTACCTACCTACCAACCTACCAACCTACCAACCTACACTACCTACCTACCTACCTACCTAACCAACCTACCAACCTACCTACCTACCTACCTACCTACCTACCAACCTACCTACCAACCTACCTACCAACCTACCTACCAAACCTACCTACCTACCACCTACCTACCTACCTACCTACCTACCAACCTACCTACCTACCTACCTACCTACCTACCAACCTACCACCTACCAACCTACCTACCTACCAACCTACCTACCTACCTACCAACCTACCTACCTACCTACCTACCTACCTACCTACCTACCTACCTACCTACCACCAACCTACCTACAACCTACACAACCTACCTACCTACCAACCTACCTACCTACCAACCTACCTACCTACCTACACTACCTACCTACCACCTACCTACCTACCTACCTACCTACCTACCTACCTAACCAACCTACCAACCTACCTACCTACCTACACTACCAACCTACCTACCTACCTACCTACCAACCTACCTACCAACCAACCTACCTACCAACCTACCTACCAACCTACCTACCTACCAACCTACCTACCTACCTACCTACCTACCTACCACCAACCTACCTACCTACCTACCTACCTACCTACCTACCACCTACCTACCTACCAACCTACCTACCAACCAACCTACCTACCACCTACCAACCTACCTACCTACCTACCTACCTACCTACCTACCTACCTACCTACCAACCTACCTACCAACCTACCACCTACCAACCTACCTACCTACCTACCTACCTACCTACCTACCCAACCTACCTACCTACCAACCTACCTACCTACCTACCTACCTACCTACCTACCTACCTACCAACCTACCTACCAACCTACCAACCTACCTACCTACCAACCTACCTACCTACCTACCTACCAACCTACCTACCTACCTACCAACCTACCTACCCTACCTACCTACCAACACTACCTACCTACCTACCTACCTACCTACCAACCTACCTACCTAACCTACCTACCTACACTACCTACCTACCTACCTACCTACCTACCTACCAACCTACCTACCTACCAACCTACCTACCTACCTACCTACCTACCTACCTACCTACCTACCTACCTACCTACCTACCTACCTACCAACTACCAACCTACCTACCTACCTACCTACCTACCTACCTACCTACCTACCTACCTACCTACCTACCTACCTACCTACCTACCTACCTACACTACCTACCTACCTACCTACCTACCTACCTACCTACCTACCTACCTACCTACCTACCTACCTACCAACCTACCTACCTACCTACCTACCTACCTACCTACCTACCTACCTACCTACCTACCTACCTACCTACCTACCTACCTACCTACCTACCTACCTACCTACCTACCTACCTACCTACCTACCTACCTACCTACCTACCTACCTACCTACCTACCTACCTACCTACCTACCTACCTACCTACCTACCTACCTACCTACCTACCTACCTACCTACCTACCTACCTACCTACCTACCTACCTACCTACCTACCTACCTACCTACCTACCTACCTACCTACCTACCTACCTACCTACCTACCTACCTACCTACCTACCTACCTACCTACCTACCTACCTACCTACCTACCTACCTACCTACCTACCTACCTACCTACCTACCTACCTACCTACCTACCTACCTACCTACCTACCTACCTACCTACCTACCTACCTACCTACCTACCTACCTACCTACCTACCTACCTACCTACCTACCTACCTACCTACCTACCTACCTACCTACCTACCTACCTACCTACCTACCTACCTACCTACCTACCTACCTACCTACCTACCTACCTACCTACCTACCTACCTACCTACCTACCTACCTACCTACCTACCTACCTACCTACCTACCTACCTACCTACCTACCTACCTACCTACCTACCTACCTACCTACCTACCTACCTACCTACCTACCTACCTACCTACCTACCTACCTACCTACCTACCTACCTACCTACCTACCTACCTACCTACCTACCTACCTACCTACCTACCTACCTACCTACCTACCTACCTACCTACCTACCTACCTACCTACCTACCTACCTACCTACCTACCTACCTACCTACCTACCTACCTACCTACCTACCTACCTACCTACCTACCTACCTACCTACCTACCTACCTACCTACCTACCTACCTACCTACCTACCTACCTACCTACCTACCTACCTACCTACCTACCTACCTACCTACCTACCTACCTACCTACCTACCTACCTACCTACCTACCTACCTACCTACCTACCTACCTACCTACCTACCTACCTACCTACCTACCTACCTACCTACCTACCTACCTACCTACCTACCTACCTACCTACCTACCTACCTACCTACCTACCTACCTACCTACCTACCACCTACCTACCTACCTACCTACCTACCTACCTACCTACCTACCTACCTACCTACCTACCTACCTACCTACCTACCTACCTACCTACCTACCTACCTACCTACCTACCTACCTACCTACCTACCTACCTACCTACCTACCTACCTACCTACCTACCTACCTACCTACCTACCTACCTACCTACCTACCTACCTACCTACCTACCTACCTACCTACCTACCTACCTACCTACCTACCTACCTACCTACCTACCTACCTACCTACCTACCTACCTACCTACCTACCTACCTACCTACCTACCTACCTACCTACCTACCTACCTACCTACCTACCTACCTACCTACCTACCTACCTACCTACCTACCTACCTACCTACCTACCTACCTACCTACCTACCTACCTACCTACCTACCTACCTACCTACCTACCTACCTACCTACCTACCTACCTACCTACCTACCTACCTACCTACCTACCTACCTACCTACCTACCTACCTACCTACCTACCTACCTACCTACCTACCTACCTACCTACCTACCTACCTACCTACCTACCTACCTACCTACCTACCTACCTACCTACCTACCTACCTACCTACCTACCTACCTACCTACCTACCTACCTACCTACCTACCTACCTACTCTACCTACCTACCTACCTACCTACCTACCTACCTACCTACCTACCTACCTACCTACCTACCTACCTACCTACCTACCTACCTACCTACCTACCTACCTACCTACCTACCTGACCTACCTACCTACCTACCTACCTACCTACCTACCTACCTACCTACCTACCTACCTACCTACCTACCTACCTACCTACCTACCTACCTACCTACCTACCTACCTACCTACCTACCTACCTACCTACCTACCTACCTACCTACCTACCTACCTACCTACCTACCTACCTACCTACCTACCTACCTACCTACCTACCTACCTACCTACCTACCTACCTACCTACCTACCTACCTACCTACCTACCTACCTACCTACCTACCTACCTACCTACCTACCTACCTACCTACCTACCTACCTACCTACCTACCTACCTACCTACCTACCTACCTACCTACCTACCTACCTACCTACCTACCTACCTACCTACCTACCTACCTACCTACCTACCTACCTACCTACCTACCTACCTACCTACCTACCTACCTACCTACCTACCTACCTACCTACCTACCTACCTACCTACCTACCTACCTACCTACCTACCTACCTACTACCTACCTACCTACCTACCTACCTACCTACCTACCTACCTACCTACCTACCTACCTACCTACCTACCTACCTACCTACCTACCTACCTACCTACCTACCTACCTACCTACCTACCTACCTACCTACCTACCTACCTACCTACCTACCTACCTACCTACCTACCTACCTACCTACCTACCTACCTACCTACCTACCTACCTACCTACCTACCTACCTACCTACCTACCTACCTACCTACCTACCTACCTACCTACCTACCTACCTACCTACCTACCTACCTACCTACCTACCTACCTACCTACCTACCTACCTACCTACCTACCTACCTACCTACCTACCTACCTACCTACCTACCTACCTACCTACCTACCTACCTACCTACCTACCTACCTACCTACCTACCTACCTACCTACCTACCTACCTACCTACCTACCTACCTACCTACCTACCTACCTACCTACTGACCTACCTACCTACCTACCTACCTACCTACCTACCTACCTACCTACCTACCTACCTACCTACCTACCTACCTACCTACCTACCTACCTACCTACCTACCTACCTACCTACCTACCTACCTACCTACCTACCTACCTACCTACCTACCTACCTACCTACCTACCTACCTACCTACCTACCTACCTACCTACCTACCTACCTACCTACCTACCTACCTACCTACCTACCTACCTACCTACCTACCTACCTACCTACCTACCTACCTACCTACCTACCTACCTACCTACCTACCTACCTACCTACCTACCTACCTACCTACCTACCTACCTACCTACCTACCTACCTACCTACCTACCTACCTACCTACCTACCTACCTACCTACCTACCTACCTACCTACCTACCTACCTACCTACCTACCTACCTACCTACCTACCTACCTACCTACCTACCTACCTACCTACCTACCTACCTACCTACCTACCTACCTACCTACCTACCTACCTACCTACCTACCTACCTACCTACCTACCTACCTACCTACCTACCTACCTACTACCTACCTACCTACCTACCTACCTACCTACCTACCTACCTACCTACCTACCTACCTACCTACCTACCTACCTACCTACCTACCTACCTACCTACCTACCTACCTACCTACCTACCTACCTTCCTACCTACCTACCTACCTACCTACCTACCTACCTACCTACCCTACACTACCTACCTACCTACCTACCTACCTACCTACCTACCTACCTACCTACCTACACTACCTACCTACCTACCTACCTACCTACCTACCTACCTACCTAGCCTACTACCTACGCTCAGCCATCTGCCAAGACTCTGGCTCAGCCTCTAGCCAACTCTAGGCTCAGCCAGCCAGACTCTCAGCCAGCCAGCCAGACTCTCAGCCAGCCACCAGACTCTCAGCCACCAGCCTGACTCTCAGCCAGCCAGCCAGACTCTCAGCCAGCCAGCCAGACTCTCAGCCAGCCAGCCAGACTCTCAGCCAGCCAGCCAGACTCTCAGCCAGCCAGCCAGACTCTCAGCCAGCCAGCCAACTCTCAGCAGCCAGCCAGACTCTCAGCCAGCCAGCCAGACTCTCAGCCAGCCAGCCAGACTCTCAGCCAGCCAGCCAGACTCTCAGCCAGCCAGCCAGACTCTCAGCCAGCCAGCCAGACTCTCAGCCAGCCAGCCAGACTCTCAGCCAGCCAGCCAGACTCTCAGCCAGCCAGCCAGACTCTCAGCCAGCCAGCCAGACTCTCAGCCAGCCAGCCAGACTCTCAGCCAGCCAGCCAGACTCTCAGCCAGCCAGCCAGACTCTCAGCCAGCCAGCCAGACTCTCAGCCAGCCAGCCAGACTCTCAGCCAGCCAGCCAGACTCTCAGCCAGCCAGCCAGACTCTCAGCCAGCCAGCCAGACTCTCAGCCAGCCAGCCAGACTCTCAGCCAGCCAGCCAGACTCTCAGCCAGCCAGCCAGACTCTCAGCCAGCCAGCCAGACTCTCAGCCAGCCAGCCAGACTCTCAGCCAGCCAGCCAGACTCTCAGCCAGCCAGCCAGACTCTCAGCCAGCCAGCCAGACTCTCAGCCAGCCAGCCAGACTCTCACAGCAGCAGACTCTCAGCAGCCAGACTCTCAGCCAGCCAGCCAGACTCTCAGCCAGCCAGCCAACTCTCAGCCAGCCAGCCAGACTCTCAGCCAGCCATCTCAGACTCTCAGCCAGCCAGCCAGACTCTCAGCCAGCCAGCCAGACTCTCAGCCAGCCAGCCAGACTCCAGCCAGACTCTCAGCCAGCCAGCCAGACTCAGCACCAGACTCTCAGCCAGCCAGCCAGACTCTCAGCCAGCCAGCCAGACTCTCAGCCAGCCAGCCAGACTCTCAGCCAGCCAGCCAGACTCTCAGCCAGCCAGACTCTCAGCCAGCCAGCCAGACTCTCAGCCAGCCA
>JAXIVJ010018821.1:0-21908 GCA_036785665.1 Chirona hameri
CGTGAAGTTCAAAATAGATTGGATTGTTTCATTGAAGAATCGATCTAATACAAATAATTGGTTTGGGGTGGGATTGGATCGAAAATATTTGCGGGCATCTGTTAAGATGTTACCTTTCAATAATAATAGGTATGCGATTTTGGTTGGTGGAAAAATATTTACTAATGATTTATGTATATTTGTGTGTATATTGTACTATTAATTAATGATTTATGCATGTTCACTCTCGAACATGTCCTTTTCTTTTCCAATGCCTGCTACCCTCCGTATTATCCAATTCTGAGACAACACTAAACATCGATCTCTTCATTTATGACATGCAACCGACCTGTTCATGAGCAGTGAGTACCTGACCAAAGACCGGACTCTGGCTGTGGACGGACTCTGTGACCTTGTTTGGAGCCGGACCCGTCTGTCTGCTGCAGGATCACCGGAAGTGGCCCCTTCCGGTCCGGTCGCCGGCTGGTGCAGCGACCTACCCGGCGATCTTTCACCGGTCCTCCCTCTCCCGGCCCGGGGGGGGAGCGTTATTACGGTACTTCGCCCGGTGTAAGCGGCCATTTACGCGCTGGGCTGATGTGCCCATTACTGTAACGAGTGGCACAATGGTACGTAAATCTAAAACAGAGATATTATTTCATTAGGCGATGTGGAGAGAGTAACACGAGGGATGCTCTCTGTTTTGCCACGCCATGGTGCGATGCTCCATTGCAAATACAAAGTAACCGAATTAAGACTTAGCAACAAAACAGCTGTCAGCACAGCCTTTGAGTGCGCAAATTAAGTTGTTTTTTTTAGAAAAGGGAACAGCATTGCTAAATATAATGTGTGCGCTTACTTTTTCTTTGACGTGACACGCAAACACCTATGATGAGTCAGTCCATAGTTGCGGTTATCTTCAACGAAACAGCTAAACCAAAACGTGCATGTCCTCCGATAACTATATCGGGAACCATGGACTCATGGCATGGACTCAGGGGTTCAGGCCACTGAACGTTTACAACAATCACCAATGTCTATGAATATACTGTCAATTTAGTCCACCTTAAGAAATAACACGTTAGACTCCAGCAGACCACCCTGACCCAGTCTCGTCCAGCCCTTATCACTAGTATACCTCTATATATGCAGGAGCGTCGCCACGGATGTTTTACTGGGGAACGCAGTCACAGTCACAGTCAAAAGCAAAAGTTGTTTACCGGGGGGGGGGGGGGGATAGAGCGGGCCGTGTCAGCCAACCGTTGTACGTCCGGCCGTTTCTTTTGTTTGGGGGGGGGGAATAACAGTTTCAGGGCTACTTTTGGGGAGGGGGAGCATGGTCCCTTGTCCCCCCCCCTAGATCCGCCCCTGGAGGAGAACTTATTTTCGCGAGTGTTCGTGGACACTTAATTTCGTGAATCTTCGTCGCTATCGCCCAGCAAGCTAGTAGTTGGGGCATTCCATGACAGATCGACCAAGCCATAACACCGTGCATCTCAGATTTCAATAGAACTACGTGTGGGGAGTTATCTGGGCAGTAGATAATTTTCATCCCCGTCCGTCGAATGGTTTTCAAGTTTTAGCCTCGGACAACTTTGTAATGTTATGCAAAACTCTATTTTCAGAGGGCAACATCTCCCATCTAAGTCATGCGAGTAATGTAAACCTATGTATCATCATAGTCATCAGAAACCATAGAGTATTATTATATAACGATTTTAACGATATATCGATTCAGAAAATTATGTTCTATTAACCAGTGTCAATAATCCCAAATAAGGGATGTGATAAACTTTCTAACACAATTACGTGCGAAGTTGTTACCAAAGACGTGCTGGTGACATTATTTTTATAAATATAAAAATATACATTAAATATTTAGAAAAAAACATCTCCAATTTTTTACCATCAAAGGTTCAGGTATCGAAGTCGATTCTGGCATGGACAAAATCCGAATTTTAAATGGCCACATAATAAAATCACGCGATTGTACCTAAGATTACGGGTTGAAATTCCAAAATTGTAATTTTCTAAAAATGATTATATCATAATAATATACGGATCATGATAATTATGAAGATATATAGGTTTGTGTTCTTGTAATATCATTTTTCCCAGGTAAAAGATAGATGAAATCGCGTAGTTTCGGCTTTTTGATCTGGGATGAATATTATTGTTATGCTTGAGCATTGTTACATCATATTCATCCCAAAGAAAAAATCAGAAAGAGAAGCGATTTCATATATATATATATATATATATATATATATATATATATATATATATATATATATATATATATATATATATATATATATATATATATATATATATATATATATATATATATATATATATATATATATATATATATATATCCCCACCTTATCCGCCGCTACTGCCTGACCTTGACCTGAGCTTGACATTAACTTCGCTTAACCCTATTCCCTACGGGCGGCCAGAATTACGTTAACCTGCGGGGGGGGGGCAGATTCTCCCCCCCCCCCCCCCAGAGATCTCGAGAGCCGCACGGTCGATTTGGATGGGGAAAGCGCCATTGGATGCGTCATGACAAGATCTCTCTTTATTGAGCCCGACATTTTTGCTTTGTTCAAAAATAGGGGGCCAGGGGGGAAAATCTGAAAATTTTGCGTGTTTTTTAAAGGTCATTGCAGCCATGTGGTTCGACCGATTTTCATGCCCCAAACGTTTTTGAGCTTCAAATGTACTCTACTTGTCTTTAATATATCAAAAGACAAAAAACAAAATAAAAAATCATAGGCGTATTCAGGGAATGTAAAATGGGGAGTTTTCTGAGAAAACAAATATGTGCTGTTCGTGATTGTTTGAGACGTCATGAACGTCACATGTGGGCATTATATGCTGTAATTGGTTAAATTTGATATATTGCGCATAGGCGGATCCAGAAAAAACATGGGGGGCACCATGTCCGTAACGCTTTTATCATCTTACTAATTTGAAGTTGGACCTAATTTGAGGGTTGGTATCGCCTCCCATTTTTGTTATCCTGAGTACGCCGCTGCCCAAAAAAATATGTACAATCCCAGTATCTATGATGCATATTTTATTATAATTGTTTCTGACGCATTTATTGCTCTGCAAACCACGAAGGAAGTATGCGCCGCAAAGCCGCATTCGTAACACCCTCCCCAAAACAGGAGCCTGGAACCGCCTATGCTAGACTGATTTGGTCAAAATTTTGACACAACACGCGCCATTCAATTTTGGGAAAAGTCACAAAGTTTCAGGACGCTAGGCCTAACGGTTTAGAAGCGGCAAGTGAAAAACTACCGGGGGGCAGAATCTCCCCCGCAGGGAATAGGGTTAAATGAGGTCAGATAGTGAAATGACGAACACTATCAAATTGTACGTGTAAAATAATAAAAATAGCCCATAAAACATGTGTTGCATGACTTTCGTAGATCTTCTGCGCATAGTGACCTTTTGTGAGCTGATCTTGAACTTGACCTTTTGCTAACAATCTCACTTTAGCTCATGCAGGATGTGTATTATACCTTTGGGAGCACTTTGGGCAATCATGGTCGAAATCAAAGTCTTTGGATAAAAAGTATGGCCCTTAAACTCAAATGCTTTTATTTTGACCTTTGACCCGAGCTTGACCTAATTTGTGACCTCAATTTGAAAATTCCGAATATGTTTTAGATGCGTATCCTTGAGAGCTTTCGAATGCCGCCTTGCGCGTCTCCCTGCGATCATTTGTTCGGAAGATAACGAGGGGGCAGAATCCGCCTAGCGGACCGGTCATGACGGCTCGTTTTCTGTCAGTGGCCGCGTGGTGGCACTATTATCGGCTCGGTGGCACTATTATCGGCCCATGACGGCTCGTTTTCTGTCAGTGGCCGCGTGGTGGCACTATTATCGGCTCGGTGGCACTATTATCGGCCCATGACGGCTCGTTTTCTGTCAGTGGCCGCGTGGTGGCACTATTATCGGCTCGGTGGCACTATTATCGGCCCATGACGGCTCGTTTTCTGTCAGTGGCCGCGTGGTGGCACTATTATCGGCTCGGTGGCACTATTATCGGCCCATGACGGCTCGTTTTCTGTCAGTGACCGCGTGGTGGCACTTGCGTGCACACTGGGAATATTCGATTTATCGGGCCCGACGAAGCAGAGGAATCTTCCGGGACATGACATCTTTTTTTATTTTCTTTCTTTTTTGTTGGGGGAGGAAGGAGGGAGGGGGAGGGGAGGGGTTCTTGCCCACCCCGTAGTCCGGCCTACCTATAGCCATATGCCGCCGCGGGAGGGGAGGGGAACCACCCCCATCCGGGGCGGGGAACCGAATGACTTGCGCCAGTAGCCAGACTCGAACCCGGAACCCTTGGATTCCGAGTCCAACGCTCTACCAACTGAGCCACCCGAACCCCTGGGACATGAAGCGAGGCCGTACCCTCGGGACATGTCACCGGATCAGATGACAGATGATATGTTTGAAGGCGGATCAGGTCACGTGTCACAACAGCCGGGGGCGCTGGTTGGCACTCAGGTTAACGCAACCCCGCGACTGAGCGAACACTGCCCAGTTACTGCCACCTCCTGGGTAGGAGCCTGTTAACCCCGCGACTGGGCGAACACTGCCCAGTTACTGCCACCTCCTGGGTAGGAGCCTGTTAACCTCGCGACTGGGCGAACACTGCCCAGTTACTGCCACCTCCTGGGTAGGAGCCTGTTAACCTCGCGACTGGGCGAACACTGCCCAGTTACTGCCACCTCCTGGATAGGAGCCTGTTAACCTCGCGACTGGGCGAACACTGCCCAGTTACTGTCATCTCCTGGGTAGGAGCCTGTTAACCCCACGACTGAGCGAACACTGCCCAGTTACTGCCATCTCCTGGGTAGGAGCCTGTTAACCCCGCGACTGAGCGAACACTGCCCAGTTACTGCCATCTCCTGGATAGGAGCCTGTTAACCTCGCGACTGGGCGAACACTGCCCAGTTACTGCCATCTCCTGGATAGGAGCCTGTTAACCTCGCGACTGGGCGAACACTGCCCAGTTACTGCCATCTCCTGGATAGGAGCCTGTTAACCTCGCGACTGGGCGAACACTGCCCAGTTGCTGCCACCTCCTGGGTAGGAGCCTGTTAACCCCGCGACTGGGCGAACACTGCCCAGTTACTGCCATCTCCTGGGTAGGAGCCTGTTAACCCCGCGACTGGGCGAACACTGCCCAGTTACTGCCATCTCCTGGGTAGGAGCCTGTAACCCCGCGACTGGGCGAACACTGCCCAGTTACTGCCATCTCCTGGGTAGGAGCCTGTTAACCCCGCGACTGGGCGAACACTGCCCAGTTACTGCCATCTCCTGGGTAGGAGCCTGTTAACCCCGCGACTGGGCGAACACTGCCCAGTTACTGCCATCTCCTGGGTAGGAGCCTGTTAACTCCGCGACTGGGCGAACACTGCCCAGTTACTGTCATCTCCTGGGTAGGAGCCTGTTAACCTCGCGACTGAGCGAACACTGCCCAGTTACTGCCATCTCCTGGGTAGGAGCCTGTTAACCTCGCGACTGGGCGAACACTGCCCAGTTACTGCCATCTCCTGGGTAGGAGCCTGTTAACTCCGCGACTGAGCGAACACTGCCCAGTTACTGTCATCTCCTGGGTAGGAGCCTGTTAACTCCGCGACTGAGCGAACACTGCCCAGTTACTGTCATCTCCTGGGTAGGAGCCTGTTAACTCCGCGACTGAGCGAACACTGCCCAGTTACTGTCATCTCCTGGGTAGGAGCCTGTTAACTCCGCGACTGGGCGAACACTGCCCAGTTACTGTCATCTCCTGGGTAGGAGCCTGTTAACCCCGCGACTGGGCGAACACTGCCCAGTTACTGCCACCTCCTGGATAGGAGCCTGTTAACCTCGCGACTGAGCGAACACTGCCCAGTTACTGTCATCTCCTGGGTAGGAGCCTGTTAACCTCGCGACTGAGCGAACACTGCCCAGTTACTGTCATCTCCTGGGTAGGAGCCTGTTAACCTCGCGACTGAGCGAACACTGCCCAGTTACTGTCATCTCCTGGGTAGGAGCCTGTTAACTCCGCGACTGGGCGAACACTGCCCAGTTACTGCCACCTCCTGGGTAGGAGCCTGTTAACCTCGCGACTGGGCGAACACTGCCCAGTTACTGTCATCTCCTGGGTAGGAGCCTGTTAACCTCGCGACTGGGCGAACACTGCCCAGTTACTGCCACCTCCTGGGTAGGAGCCTGTTAACCTCGCGACTGGGCGAACACTGCCCAGTTACTGTCATCTCCTGGGTAGGAGCCTGTTAACCTCGCGACTGAGCGAACACTGCCCAGTTACTGCCATCTCCTGGGTAGGAGCCTGTTAACCTCGCGACTGGGCGAACACTGCCCAGTTACTGCCACCTCCTGGGTAGGAGCCTGTTAACTTCGCGACTGGGCGAACACTGCCCAGTTACTGCCATCTCCTGGGTAGGAGCCTGTTAACCCCGCGACTGAGCGAACACTGCCCAGTTACTGCCATCTCCTGGGTAGGAGCCTGTTAACCCCGCGACTGAGCGAACACTGCCCAGTTACTGCCATCTCCTGGATAGGAGCCTGTTAACCTCGCGACTGGGCGAACACTGCCCAGTTACTGCCATCTCCTGGATAGGAGCCTGTTAACGTCGCGACTGGGCGAACACTGCCCAGTTACTGCCACCTCCTGGGTAGGAGCCTGTTAACCCCGCGACTGGGCGAACACTGCCCAGTTACTGCCATCTCCTGGGTAGGAGCCTGTTAACCCCGCGACTGGGCGAACACTGCCCAGTTACTGCCATCTCCTGGGTAGGAGCCTGTTAACCCCGCGACTGGGCGAACACTGCCCAGTTACTGCCATCTCCTGGGTAGGAGCCTGTTAACTCCGCGACTGGGCGAACACTGCCCAGTTACTGTCATCTCCTGGGTAGGAGCCTGTTAACCTCGCGACTGAGCGAACACTGCCCAGTTACTGCCATCTCCTGGGTAGGAGCCTGTTAACTCCGCGACTGGGCGAACACTGCCCAGTTACTGCCATCTCCTGGGTAGGAGCCTGTTAACTCCGCGACTGGGCGAACACTGCCCAGTTACTGCCATCTCCTGGGTAGGAGCCTGTTAACTCCGCGACTGGGCGAACACTGCCCAGTTACTGCCATCTCCTGGGTAGGAGCCTGTTAACCTCGCGACTGGGCGAACACTGCCCAGTTACTGCCATCTCCTGGGTAGGAGCCTGTTAACTCCGCGACTGAGCGAACACTGCCCAGTTACTGTCATCTCCTGGGTAGGAGCCTGTTAACTCCGCGACTGAGCGAACACTGCCCAGTTACTGTCATCTCCTGGGTAGGAGCCTGTTAACTCCGCGACTGAGCGAACACTGCCCAGTTACTGTCATCTCCTGGGTAGGAGCCTGTTAACTCCGCGACTGGGCGAACACTGCCCAGTTACTGTCATCTCCTGGGTAGGAGCCTGTTAACCCCGCGACTGGGCGAACACTGCCCAGTTACTGCCACCTCCTGGATAGGAGCCTGTTAACCTCGCGACTGAGCGAACACTGCCCAGTTACTGTCATCTCCTGGGTAGGAGCCTGTTAACCTCGCGACTGAGCGAACACTGCCCAGTTACTGTCATCTCCTGGGTAGGAGCCTGTTAACCTCGCGACTGAGCGAACACTGCCCAGTTACTGTCATCTCCTGGGTAGGAGCCTGTTAACTCCGCGACTGGGCGAACACTGCCCAGTTACTGCCACCTCCTGGGTAGGAGCCTGTTAACCTCGCGACTGGGCGAACACTGCCCAGTTACTGTCATCTCCTAGGTAGGAGCCTGTTAACCTCGCGACTGGGCGAATACTGCCCAATTACTGCCACCTCCTGGGTAGGAGCCTGTTAACCTCGCGACTGGGCGAACACTGCCCAGTTACTGTCATCTCCTGGGTAGGAGCCTGTTAACCTCGCGACTGAGCGAACACTGCCCAGTTACTGCCATCTCCTGGGTAGGAGCCTGTTAACCTCGCGACTGGGCGAACACTGCCCAGTTACTGCCACCTCCTGGGTAGGAGCCTGTTAACTTCGCGACTGGGCGAACACTGCCCAGTTACTGCCATCTCCTGGGTAGGAGCCTGTTAACCTCGCGACTGGGCGAACACTGCCCAGTTACTGTCATCTCCTGGGCAGGAGCCTGTTAACCTCGCGACTGAGCGAACACTGCCCAGTTACTGCCATCTCCTGGGTAGGAGCCGGTCGTTAACTCCGAGACTGGGCGAACACTGTCCAGTTACTGCCACCTCCTGGGTAGGAGCCTGTTAACCTCGCGACTGGGCGAACACTGCCCAGTTACTGCCATCTCCTGGGTAGGAGCCGGTCGTTAACTCCGCGACTGGGCGAACACTGTCAAGTTACTGCCACCTCCTGGGTAGGAGCCTGTTAACCTCGCGACTGGGCGAACACTGCCCAGTTACTGCCATCTCCTGGGTAGGAGCCGGTCGTTAACTCCGCGACTGGGCGAACACTGTCCAGTTACTGCCACCTCCTGGGTAGGAGCCTGTTAACCTCGCGACTGGGCAAACACTGCCCAGTTACTGTCATCTCCTGGGTAGGAGCCTGTTAACCTCGCGACTGAGCGAACACTGCCCAGTTACTGCCATCTCCTGGGTAGGAGCCTGTTAACCTCGCGACTGGGCGAACACTGCCCAGTTACTGCCACCTCCTGGATAGGAGCCTGTTAACCTCGCGACTGAGCGAACACTGCCCAGTTACTGCCATCTCCTGGGTAGGAGCCTGTTAACCTCGCGACTGGGCGAACACTGCCCAGTTACTGCCATCTCCTGGGTAGGAGCCTGTTAACCTCGCGACTGAGCGAACACTGCCCAGTTACTGCCATCTCCTGGGTAGGAGCCTGTTAACCTCGCGACTGGGCGAACACTGCCCAGTTACTGCCACCTCCTGGGTAGGAGCCTGTTAACCTCGCGACTGGGCGAACACTGCCCAGTTACTGTCATCTCCTGGGTAGGAGCCTGTTAACCTCGCGACTGGGCGAACACTGCCCAGTTACTGCCATCTCCTGGGTAGGAGCCTGTTAACCTCGCGACTGGGCGAACACTGCCCAGTTACTGCCATCTCCTGGGTAGGAGCCTGTTAACCTCGCGACTGGGCGAACACTGCCCAGTTACTGCCATCTCCTGGGTAGGAGCCTGTTAACCTCGCGACTGAGCGAACACTGCCCAGTTACTGCCATCTCCTGGGTAGGAGCCTGTTAACCTCGCGACTGGGCGAACACTGCCCAGTTACTGCCATCTCCTGGGTAGGAGCCGGTCGTTAACTCCGCGACTGGGCGAACACTGTCCAGTTACTGCCACCTCCTGGGTAGGAGCCTGTTAACCTCGCGACTGGGCGAACACTGCCCAGTTACTGCCATCTCCTGGGTAGGAGCCGGTCGTTAACTCCGCGACTGGGCGAACACTGTCCAGTTACTGCCACCTCCTGGGTAGGAGCCTGTTAACCTCGCGACTGGGCGAACACTGCCCAGTTACTGTCATCTCCTGGGTAGGAGCCTGTTAACCTCGCGACTGAGCGAACACTGCCCAGTTACTGCCATCTCCTGGGTAGGAGCCTGTTAACCTCGCGACTGGGCGAACACTGCCCAGTTACTGCCACCTCCTCGATAGGAGCCTGTTAACCTCGCGACTGAGCGAACACTGCCCAGTTACTGCCATCTCCTGGGTAGGAGCCTGTTAACCTCGCGACTGGGCGAACACTGCCCAGTTACTGCCATCTCCTGGGTAGGAGCCTGTTAACTCCGCGACTGAGCGAACACTGCCCAGTTACTGCCATCTCCTGGGTAGGAGCCTGTTAACCTCGCGACTGGGCGAACACTGCCCAGTTACTGCCATCTCCTGGGTAGGAGCCTGTTAACTCCGCGACTGAGCGAACACTGCCCAGTTACTGCCATCTCCTGGGTAGGAGCCTGTTAACTCCGCGACTGAGCGAACACTGCCCAGTTACTGCCATCTCCTGGGTAGGAGCCTGTTAACTTCGCGACTGAGCGAACACTGCCCAGTTACTGCCATCTCCTGGGTAGGAGCCTGTTAACCTCGCGACTGAGCGAACACTGCCCAGTTACTGTCATCTCCTGGGTAGGAGCCTGTTAACCTCGCGACTGGGCGAACACTGCCCAGTTACTGCCATCTCCTGGGTAGGAGCCTGTTAACCTCGCGACTGGGCGAACACTGCCCAGTTACTGCCATCTCCTGGGTAGGAGCCTGTTAACTCCGCGACTGAGCGAACACTGCCCAGTTACTTCCACCTCCTGGATAGGAGCCTGTTAACCTCGCGACTGAGCGAACACTGCCCAGTTACTGCCACCTCCTTGATAGGAGCCTGTTAACCTCGCGACTGGGCGAACACTGCCCAGTTACTGCCATCTCCTGGATAGGAGCCTGTTAACCCCGCGACTGGGCGAACACTGCCCAGTTACTGCCATCTCCTGGGTAGGAGCCTGTTAACCCCGCGACTGAGCGAACACTGCCCAGTTACTGCCACCTCCTGGATAGGAGCCTGTTAACCCCGCGATTGTGCGAACACTGCCCAGTTACTGCCATCTCCTGGGTAGGAGCCTGTTAACCTCGCGACTGAGCGAACACTGCCCAGTTACTTCCACCTCCTGGATAGGATCCTGTTAACCTCGCGACTGGGCGAACACTGCCCAGTTACTGTCATCTCCTGGATAGGAGCCTGTTAACCTCGCGACTGGGCGAACACTGCCCAGTTACTGCCATCTCCTGGGTAGGAGCCTGTTAACTCCGCGACTGAGCGAACACTGCCCAGTTACTGCCATCTCCTGGATAGGAGCCTGTTAACTTCGCGACTGAGCGAACACTGCCCAGTTACTGCCATCTCCTGGGTAGGAGCCTGTTAACTTCGCGACTGAGCGAACACTGCCCAGTTACTGCCATCTCCTGGGTAGGAGCCTGTTAACCTCGCGACTGAGCGAACACTGCCCAGTTACTGTCATCTCCTGGGTAGGAGCCTGTTAACCTCGCGACTGGGCGAACACTGCCCAGTTACTGCCATCTCCTGGGTAGGAGCCTGTTAACCTCGCGACTGGGCGAACACTGCCCAGTTACTGCCATCTCCTGGATAGGAGCCTGTTAACCCCGCGACTGGGCGAACACTGCCCAGTTACTGCCATCTCCTGGGTAGGAGCCTGTTAACCCCGCGACTGAGCGAACACTGCCCAGTTACTGCCACCTCCTGGATAGGAGCCTGTTAACCCCGCGATTGTGCGAACACTGCCCAGTTACTGCCATCTCCTGGGTAGGAGCCTGTTAACTTCGCGACTGGGCGAACACTGCCCAGTTACTGCCACCTCCTGGATAGGAGCCTGTTAACCTCGCGACTGGGCGAACACTGCCCAGTTACTGCCATCTCCTGGATAGGAGCCTGTTAACTCCGCAACTGGGCGAACACTGCCCAGTTACTGTCATCTCCTGGGTAGGAGCCTGTTAACTCCGCGACTGAGCGAACACTCTCCAGTTACTGCCATCTCCTGGATAGGAGCCTGTTAACTCCGCGACTGGGCGAACACTGCCCAGTTACTGCCATCTCCTGGATAGGAGCCTGTTAACTCCGCGACTGGGCGAACACTGCCCAGTTACTGTCATCTCCTGGGTAGGAGCCTGTTAACCTCGCGACTGGACGAACACTGCCCAGTTACTGCCACCTCCTGGGTAAGAGCCTGTTAACCTCGCGACTGAGCGAACACTGCCCAGTTACTGCCATCTCCTGGGTAGGAGCCTGTTAACCTCGCGACTGGGCGAACACTGCCCAGTTACTGCCATCTCCTGGGTAGGAGCCTGTTAACTCCGCGACTGAGCGAACACTGCCCAGTTACTGCCATCTCCTGGGTAGGAGCCTGTTAACCTCGCGACTGGGCGAACACTGCCCAGTTACTGCCATCTCCTGGGTAGGAGCCTGTTAACTCCGCGACTGAGCGAACACTGCCCAGTTACTGCCATCTCCTGGGTAGGAGCCTGTTAACTCCGCGACTGAGCGAACACTGCCCAGTTACTGCCATCTCCTGGGTAGGAGCCTGTTAACTTCGCGACTGAGCGAACACTGCCCAGTTACTGCCATCTCCTGGGTAGGAGCCTGTTAACCTCGCGACTGGGCGAACACTGCCCAGTTACTGCCACCTCCTTGATAGGAGCCTGTTAACCTCGCGACTGGGCGAACACTGCCCAGTTACTGCCATCTCCTGGATAGGAGCCTGTTAACCCCGCGACTGGGCGAACACTGCCCAGTTACTGCCACCTCCTGGATAGGAGCCTGTTAACCCCGCGATTGTGCGAACACTGCCCAGTTACTGCCATCTCCTGGGTAGGAGCCTGTTAACCTCGCGACTGAGCGAACACTGCCCAGTTACTTCCACCTCCTGGATAGGAGCCTGTTAACCTCGCGACTGGGCGAACACTGCCCAGTTACTGTCATCTCCTGGATAGGAGCCTGTTAACCTCGCGACTGGGCGAACACTGCCCAGTTACTGCCATCTCCTGGGTAGGAGCCTGTTAACTCCGCGACTGAGCGAACACTGCCCAGTTACTGCCATCTCCTGGATAGGAGCCTGTTAACTTCGCGACTGAGCGAACACTGCCCAGTTACTGCCATCTCCTGGGTAGGAGCCTGTTAACTTCGCGACTGAGCGAACACTGCCCAGTTACTGCCATCTCCTGTGTAGGAGCCTGTTAACCTCGCGACTGAGCGAACACTGCCCAGTTACTGTCATCTCCAGGGGTAGGAGCCTGTTAACCTCGCGACTGGGCGAACACTGCCCAGTTACTGCCATCTCCTGGGTAGGAGCCTGTTAACCTCGCGACTGGGCGAACACTGCCCAGTTACTGCCATCTCCTGGGTAGGAGCCTGTTAACTCCGCGACTGAGCGAACACTGCCCAGTTACTTCCACCTCCTGGATAGGAGCCTGTTAACCTCGCGACTGAGCGAACACTGCCCAGTTACTGCCACCTCCTTGATAGGAGCCTGTTAACCTCGCGACTGGGCGAACACTGCCCAGTTACTGCCATCTCCTGGATAGGAGCCTGTTAACCCCGCGACTGGGCGAACACTGCCCAGTTACTGCCATCTCCTGGGTAGGAGCCTGTTAACCCCGCGACTGAGCGAACACTGCCCAGTTACTGCCACCTCTTGGATAGGAGCCTGTTAACCCCGCGATTGTGCGAACACTGCCCAGTTACTGTCATCTCCTGGGTAGGAGCCTGTTAACTTCGCGACTGGGCGAACACTGCCCAGTTACTGCCACCTCCTGGATAGGAGCCTGTTAACCTCGCGTCTGGGCGAACACTGCCCAGTTACTGCCATCTCCTGGATAGGAGCCTGTTAACTCCGCGACTGGGCGAACACTGCCCAGTTACTGTCATCTCCTGGGTAGGAGCCTGTTAACTCCGCGACTGAGCGAACACTCTCCAGTTACTGCCATCTCCTGGATAGGAGCCTGTTAACTCCGCGACTGGGCGAACACTGCCCAGTTACTGCCATCTCCTGGATAGGAGCCTGTTAACTCCGCGACTGGGCGAACACTGCCCAGTTACTGTCATCTCCTGGGTAGGAGCCTGTTAACCTCGCGACTGGACGAACACTGCCCAGTTACTGCCACCTCCTGGGTAAGAGCCTGTTAACCTCGCGACTGAGCGAAAACTGCCCAGTTACTGCCACCTCCTGGATAGGAGCCTGTTAACCTCGCGACTGGGCGAACACTGCCCAGTTACTGCCATCTCCTGGATAGGAGCCTGTTAACTCCGCGACTGGGCGAACACTGCCCAGTTACTGTCATCTCCTGGGTAGGAGCCTGTTAACTCCGCGACTGGGCGAACACTGCCCAGTTACTGTCATCTCCTGGGTAGGAGCCGGTCGTTAACTCCGCGACTGAGCGAACACTGCCCAGTTACTTCCACCTCCTGGATAGGAGCCTGTTAACCTCGCGACTGAGCGAACACTGCCCAGTTACTGCCACCTCCTTGATAGGAGCCTGTTAACCTCGCGACTGGGCGAACACTGCCCAGTTACTGCCACCTCCTGGGTAAGAGCCTGTTAACCTCGCGACTGAGCGAACACTGCCCAGTTACTGCCACCTCCTGGGTAGGAGCCTGTTAACCCCGCGACTGAGCGAACACTGCCCAGTTACTGCCACCTCCTGGGTAGGAGCCTGTTAACCCCGCGACTGGGCGAACACTGCCCAGTTGCTGCCACCTCCTGGGTAGGAGCCTGTTAACCCCGCGACTGAGCGAACACTGCCCAGTTACTGCCACCTCCTGGGTCGAGGAGCCTGTTAACCCCGCGACTGAGCGAACACTGCCCAGTTACTGCCACCTCCTGGGTAGGAGCCTGTTAACCCCGCGACTGAGCGAACACTGCCCAGTTACTGCCACCTCCTGGATAGGAGCCTGTTAACCTCGCGACTGAGCGAACACTGCCCAGTTACTGCCACCTCCTGGATAGGAGCCTGTTAACCTCGCGACTGAGCGAACACTGCCCAGTTACTGCCACCTCCTGGATAGGAGCCTGTTAACCCCGCGACTGAGCGAACACTACCCAGTTACTGTCATCTCCTGGGTAGGAGCCTGTTAACCCCGCGACTGAGCGAACACTGCCCAGTTACTGCCACCTCCTGGATAGGAGCCTGTTAACCTCGCGACTGGACGAACACTGCCCAGTTACTGCCACCTCCTGGGTAGGAGCCTGTTAACCCCGCGATTGGGCGAACACTGCCCAGTTACTGCCACCTCCTGGGTAGGAGCCGGTCGTTAACCTCGCGACTGAGCGAACACTGCCCAGTTACTGCCACCTCCTGGATAGGAGCCTGTTAACCTCGTGACTGGGCGAACACTGCCCAGTTACTGCCACCTCCTGGGTAGAAGCCTGTTAACCCCGAGACTGAGCGAACACTGCCCAGTTACTGCCACCTCCTGGATAAGAGCCTGGTAACCTCGCGACTGAGCGAACACTGCCCAGTTACTGCCATCTCCTGGGTAGGAGCCGGTCGTTAACCTCGCGACTGAGTGAACACTGCCCAGTTACTGTCATCTCCTGGATAGGAGCCGGTCGACGAAAACACTGCCATAGATCAGCCTTAATCCAAGGACCTCCCACACCCAACTTGGACCCTTTAGCCAACTGCGCCACAGGGGTGGTGTCATTGGTTTTCTCTTGGGAATATTTCCAAGGAAAAGCAAATGACTAGAGTATTGTTTAAAATGGATGCCGCTCAGGGGCTCCGCAACGCCTTTGAAATTGGGGGGGGGGGGACGGGATCGAGGGAATTGGGGGGACGGGATCGAGGGAAGATGTGTAGTCGCCGTCAGCGATAAGTTGGATAAGTTGTTGAGCGGGGGGGGGGGGGTGGAGCGTAAGCGAAAGCTTGTTGAACGGGGAGAGGTGTAACAAATAATGAGTACAACGGAACACTGATTTCTAGTTGTTCGTCAGGGAAAATTGAGGGGATAATCCCCCTGGTTCAAGAATGGGGGGGGGGCACGTCTACCCGTGGCGAAGCCCCTGATATCGCATACAACTGGTACAGAAACGCTTGATACAATGCGCAAAATAAAGCAAGGCATATACATGAGGTAAGTGGGTTAGCTATTGGGTCAGCTTTATATTCGTTCGATTTATTTTGTCTAAGCATCCATATGTACCGCCGACTATCCAATAAATGAGACAAACTGTATTACTTTAATTCTGAACAAGCAAATTGTAATTTCATTGTTCTCAAAAGTCGCAATACGAAGATACATTTATCCAGGGACTTGGAACATTATGAGAAGTGGATGCCATTGAAACTCTGATCTCGATTTGAGAGAAACTCATTGCCACTATGTAATATTTATTTTAAACCTTGAGTTCTTCTCATCTTCTTTTCTTTCTTTTCCTATCACAGATTGTCTTCATTTAAAGGGAAATATTCACCTTTTTATTTACATATCTGCATTTGTATGTGACACATGTATGGTATAAAATTAATCGTGCCTCAATTTAAAGGTGAAATAACAACTTTTTATATTTCAAAAAATATATTTTGGGAAATAAAACAAATATGAAGGTACTTACATATGGTAACGAACAGTATGATCCATCACTATCTCTGGTTTGAATGTTGATTTGTAAACAAGTCATAGGGCCATAAATGAAGTAAGTGCGCCAAGAAGCGTGACAACGTCCCTGATTGGTCAATGAAACAAATCGCCGACACTAAATAGGTCGCCGTCAGGGGCCAAGTTAATCCGCCGAATGCATCACGGTTTTCTGAAACGTTTCTTTATTGATTATGGGAAAACAGTTCAGATAAATGTTTCATGTGTGCATTGTAATGTATTAAATATCTGTTTGTTGAAAATTCATGCCAAAAACATCCTATTTATTGTATGTATAAAAAGTCGAGAACACTAAATAGATCGCCGTCCGGGGCCAAGCTAAACTTCCGATTTCAATGCACTTTTGTTAAATGCTTGTTCATTGTTCATAGAAGTTTGGTACATATTCGCAAAAGATAGAGTGCATGAAACATATTATATGCCTTCATGATAAATAACAATGCGTGGGCACAGGCAGGCTAATTTGAGCTCGGACAGTGAATTCGTTACCGCAACTTGTAAGTTATACCGACCGTTATAAGCGTGGAATGCTTATCAACTTTAACTTGACATATCTTTGGCTAGGAATGTTTATATGAAAAATGTGATCAATGTACAATATATTTTGGTCTCGTCTGTCGATTTCAAGTAATAACTCCATTTTGTTTGTGTGTGGAAAGGGAGAATATTTCCCTTTAACAAAATAAATGTTGTATAAAAAAAATTGACGGAAGGGGGGGGGGCATGACCCCTGCCCTCTCGTTCCTACACCTATGCATTTATCTTCAGGTCGATGATTGCTTAAGACTACCAAGTTGTTTAACATATAAAGGAATAATGATATTTCGTATTTGCTGTGATGCAGCAGTGCCACCAGACTGGGGAGCAGTGCGGGTCTGCCTACCTTGGCAGGAGCAGTGCGGGTCTGCCTACCTTGGCTATGAAAGTCGCGGCCGCGTCTTATGCAGAGAGCGACGTGCATCCTCGCCAGTGTATAATGTCTCCCACTAATCTCTGATGTCTCCTGCCGATCTCTGATGTCTCCCGCCAATATCTGATGTCTCCTGCCGATCTATGATGTCTCCTGCCGATCTCTGGTATCTTCCGCCAATCTCTGATGTTTCCTGCCGATCTCTGATGTCTCCTGCCGATCTCTGATGTCTCCTGCCGATCTCTGATGTCTCCTGCCGATCTCTGGTATCTTCCGCCAATCTCTGATGTCTCCTGCCGATCTCTGATGTCTCCTGCCGATCTCTGGTATCTTCCGCCGATCTCGGATGTCTCCCGCCAATCTCTGATGTCTCCCGCCGATCTCTGATGTCTCCCGCCGATCTCTGATGTCTCCTTCCGATCTCTGATGTCTCCTGCCGATCTCTGATGTCTCCCGCCTATCTCTGATGTCTCCTGCCGATCTCTGATGTCTCCTGCCGATCTCTGATGTCTCCTGCCGATCTCTGGTATCTTCCGCCAATCTCTGATGTCTCCTGCCAGTCTCTGCTGTTTTCCACCGGTCTCTGACGTCTCCTGCTGGTTTATGATGTATGTTGTGTTGTTAGTGTCTGCTGTCTCCCGCCAATCTTTTCTGTCTCTCACCGGTCTGTGGTATCACCTGACAGTCTCTGCTATTTCACGTTGGTCTCTGAGCAGCGACAGCACCGTCTCCTGTCACTCTTCACTGTCTCCTGCTGTCTCCACCGACGCCAGCACCTCCGCAGCACCACCGCGGCGAGCAGCGACGGACACCGTATGTAGCGACCCGATGGCGGCAGCCGACGCGGCGGGATCCGGTGCGGTCGCTCGTGACCGCTCCCACAGACTGGTGCACGGCGACGCGGCGGGATCCGGTGCGGTCGCTCGTGACCGCTCCCACAGACTGGTGCACGGCGACGCGGCGGGACCTGGTGCGGTCGCTCGTGACCGCTCCCACAGACTGGTGCACGGCGACGCGGCGGGATCCGGTGCGGTCGCTCGTGACCGCTCCCACAGACTGGTGCACGGCGACGCGCTGTCGTACTGCCGTGGCAGCCACAGTGCACGGGCGCGTCACCGACAAGCTGGCTCTCCACAGGATGGGGTGGTCCCGTTCCCTCCCTCTTTGTAGGCAATACCACCCCATCCACCTGCTGTCTGGCTGTTCCTTGCCTCCAACCTCTGGTTATCACTTTCCACGTGACTTCTCTTTTCATGTGCATTTATTCAGGTTATGTTTATAAAGGGAGATATTCACCTTTTGATTTATTTTTCTGCATTATGTTATGCAACACGTATGGTATCAAATTGATCGCGTCTCAATTTAAATGTGAAATAACAACTTTTCGATTTCGAAAATAGTTTTTTGGGAAATTACAAAATATGTACTTATATATGTTGAAGAATGGTATGATCCTTCTTTAGATAAACAGCGATATATCTGTCACTTTTCTTTCTTTTGAAGACATTGTTGATTGTAAAATCGCATAAACTAAATAAGTCGTCGTAGGTGGCCAAGTTAATCCGCCGAATGTATCACGGTTTCTAAGATGTTTATTGATTGATTACGAGAAAATGGTTCAGATAAATGTTTCACGCGTGCATTACAATGTATTTAATGCCAGTATGTTGAAAATTCATGGGGAAAACACCATTTTCTTTCAATAGAAAATGAGTCGAGAACACTAAATAGGTCGCCGTCCGTGGCCAAACTAAACTACCGATTTCAATGCACTGTTTCAAATGCTTGCTGATGGTTCATAGAAGTTTGGTACGTATTCACAAAAGATAGAGTGCAGGAAACATATTACATCCCTTGATAACAAATAGCAATGCTTAGGCAGGCTAATTTTAGCACGGACAGTGAATTCGTTATCAAGTACTTGCTAAGTACCGACCGTTATAAGCGTGGAACGCTTATCAACTTCCATTTGAAATATCTTTCGGTAGGAATGTTTATATGCAAGCGTGATCAATTTACAATATATTTTGGTCTCGTCTTTCTATTTCAAGTAATAACTCCATCTTTGTAGGAAAAGGTGAATATTTCCCTTTTAACCCGCGAGTTACTGGGGTATATTTCATAACGCGCATTACTGGGGGGGGGGGGGGGGCTAATTTTTTGCCCACCCTCGGATCTCCGGAACTACTAGAACGAATGTAAAAATGCAAACGGAATTCGATATCCCTGGGAAATTTATTGAGGGAAACATAATATTGTTGACCTCGAGTCACCGATGACGTCACAGGTCAGTTCAAGTACAAAATGTTTGACCGTGTCAAAAGGTCTCGATGGATGGAATTGTCGCGCAAAATTGCGATATTAAACGCATAAGCTGTCGACACATCGGTATGATTCGTGTGTCTGACACTTCTAAGTACTTTTCTAAGCTGTTTATGCCTTGGGCCAGGTCAAGGTCATCCGAGGTCACGAGGTCAAACTGCAGATTACGGTCATTAGGCGTTGTAACACATGTGTATGGGGTTGTCTTTCGTCTAGAACGCGAAAAGTTACCTTAGAACATTGTTTGTTCCATATAAATAGAAGTATAAACCAAAAATGGAAATGCGTTTTTTATGCGTAATAACGCTGTGAGAGGTGGTCGATTCTCGTCATTTAACCCGCGCGGCGCTGGGGGTAAATTTTACCCCTCATCTCGGATTTTCTCCATAACTTGAAAAACTATGACAGATATCGAAGTGAAACTTGCGGTACCTTATGGTGCATCAATTCTACATCATGTGTAACAATTTTGTGAAAATACGTGAGAATTTTGAGGAGATAATGACGTTTTAGTGACGTCATGTCATGTTCATTTTTTGGTGACAAAAACGTGAAATGTTTTGAAAAATCGTAGAAAATAGCGTGTTAATGCAAATCGCAAATAAAAGGCGTCAAAAGAAAGAAAATAACATTGTATTTAAAATGGCTATCTCGGATGTTCAAAATTTTTGGGGGTTTGATCCCCAAAAATGGCAAAAAACGGATTTTGGGGGAAGAAATTTCCACAAAAGTTTTTTGTTTGAAGATTTTCAAAAAACCGGAAGATATATTAGAGAACCGAGTATGAACGATGTTCAAACCAAATTTCAAAGCAATTTCTATATTTTTGACTGCTTATGGCTCTCTAAGAATAAGTAACCTCATGACGTAATTTTTTTTAATTGAGTTTTTGCCTTTTACTGACCAGATACAGACAAATAAATGCCACCACTGTATTTCGAAGACAAAAATAGTCTAGAAACATGCAATGTTTATTTAGATTAATCAATTTCAAATTTTGACCTTATTGTGACCTGACCTTGACCTGAGGGCGATTATATGGTATCAGGCTGTGAAAATGGCTGCTTCTATCGAATTCTACGTGTAAAATAACCCATACAACATGTGTCGCATGGCTTTCGTAGACCTGTGACCTTTTGTGACATGACCTTGACCTTGACCTTTGCTTAAAATTTCACTTTTACTCATGCGGGAGATGCATTATACATTTGGGAACACTTTGTGAGATAATAGTTGCAATACAAGGCTTTGGATGGAAAGTATAGCCAAAAACCCAAATACTTAAATTTTGACACTTGACCTGACCGTGACCTGACATGTGACCTTATGTCAATAATTTCGGGTATGCGTTAGATTTCTACTCACTGGAGAGTTTTCGATCGCCGCCTTGCGCGTCTCGCTGCGGTTATTTGCTCGGAAGATACGAGGGGGGTAAAATTTACCCCCCAGCACCGGACGTTCGGATGGAGACCCCAGTGCCGCGCGGGTTAAAGGTCATAAATCAGTCATTTTGAAGATATCGACTTCAAATTTGGTACACATATTCACCGCACACGTCTCAATCACATATATTCTGGTTTTTGGATAATTCTGAGTTTTTATTGAAAATTTTGCTTTAAAAAAATTGTATTTGGATTTCTCAAAATTTTGAATTACATTTTGTGAAAATTTTGATTTTTTTTAATGATTTTTTTTCTTTCTTTTTTTAAATTGTGAACATCGTACCTTTGACACCGTTTTCCGCAAACCATTATTCTGCAACAAAAACCGAAGAACATGACGTCACTATGACGTCATTCCCGGTTGACCTATCATAACCTCATATTTTTCCTTTTGCCATCATGTGTAGAATTGATGTGAGAGAAGGTACTGCAAGTTTGGTGACGATACCAGTGTTCGTTGAGGAGTTATTGCAAAATAGCGGGAGGGGGGGGGGGGGGCAAAAAATACCCCCCAGTAACTCGCGGGTTAAAGAGGACATAACTTAGGGAGACATAAGTCAGTCAAAAATATAGATATTGCTTTTATTTGTTTTTGGGGGCGCATCGTCCATACTTGGGTCTCCAATATATCTTCCGGTTTTTGAATATATTATAACATTTTGATTTTGGGATGCAAATTGTTTTTTGAGGAACAATTTCCACAAAATCAAACTTTCAAACATATTCAAATAGGCCCAAACATATACTTTTGCCTATACTTCTTTTCTATGGGAAAAATTTCGATTTGTTGGCACGGCTGTCTTTTGGGCAGAGAGAGAGAGAGAGAGAGAGAGAGAGAGAGAGAGCGAGAGCGAGAGCGAGAGCGAGAGCGAGAGCGAGAGCGAGAGCGAGAGCGAGAGCGAGAGCGAGAGCGAGAGAGAGAGCGAGAGAGCGAGAGCGAGAGCGAGGAGCGAGAGCGAGAGCGAGAGCGAGAGCGAGAGCGAGAGCGAGAGCGAGAGAGAAGAGAGAGAGAGATGAAGAGAAGAGAGAGAGAGAGAGAGAGAGAGAGAGAGAAGAGAGAGAGAGAGAGAGAGAGCGAGAGAG
>JAXIVJ010018822.1:0-21908 GCA_036785665.1 Chirona hameri
AATTAAACAAAATTATGGCACAGCTACAGCACACAAAAACACCAAAACACAAAGTTTCCAAAATGTCTGCCGTTGCATTCCGCGCGACCACCTCGACTTACTCTGCAAGAGCCACCCCAAAACGCTGAACAAAGCGCACGACAGGCTACCGCCAGCGCACACCAAGAAAACTAGAAGAGTGTCGACCGGGAGTCACCAATGTACAACCCAAAACACTCTGTTTACGCTGCGCCGGAACTCCCCTCTCATCCTCCATATTTGCCATGGCCTTGAACGACTCTCCGTCAAAACTGCTAAAACGCTGCTAATGACGCCAGAATGCTGAGATAACTCTGCCGCCTGCTGCCAATCAGAGTCAACGGAGGGTTTTTGGAGAGAATGTGCAGAGTTTTTGCATGTATCAAAGGATGATTTTCATAGTGTTTTGCAAGAGGAGAGTACTTTTTTCTCTCAGTGCACCGAAATTCTTACTCCCTTTTAGGGGAGTTATAGAGAGTTGTCAAAAACGACTCTCGATTACTCCCATGAGCTACTCTCCCTTACTCTCTACCAAAACTCTCACACTAACTCCCCATTACTCCCCTTAAAACTCTCACCCGAACTCCCCATTACTCCCCCAACCCACCATTACTCTCCCCAAAACTCTCCATTACTCTCTCCACAACACTCTCCCTCAAACTCTCCATTACTCTCCACAAAACTCTCCCTCAAACTCCCCATTACTCTCCCCGAACTCCTTTCACTCTCCTGTACTCTCCCCAAAACTCTCCCCTTACTCTAAAAAATATGGTTGAACATCGTGTTTATTATAACGACGGGCCCGGTTATCTTCGCGAGAACGGATCAAACGACTAAGTCAGACACCGGAACAGACGACAGACTCATCGGTACACCGCAGCAGAACACAAACTCATGGCCTCGGGACACCGCAGCAGACGACTCGGTCACCCCATCAGAAGAGACTGCGCGAGACACCGCAGCGAACGACTACTCGGGCACCACAGCGGAACACTCGAACACCCCAGCAGACGAGACTCTGCGGGACACCGCAGCAAACAACTCTGACACCACAGCAAACGATCGGCCTGGACATTTTTCGCGGCACCGGACAGACGGGCCCGGCCATATAGTCCGCATCACGATATCAACCATAGGAACCTCTACCAATTGGGCAGAGATTAACCACATCCAGACATGTCAAGCATAACAAATTGCACACAAATACCATGAACAATCATATAAAAAGCCATTCGTTCGTTGAAATTTTCCTTACCCCCTTCTTTCTATCACTCAAAATACCAAACACTCACAGTTGCCTTCCCACACTCGCCAGGCGCGCACAACTACACAACACAGGACAAAAATGGCGGATGCCGGATACGTCTATTTCAGTTTCAGACAAAATGTTCTGGAACTTCTCTATTCCCCAAAACTCTCCAAAATTCTCCCCGCTTAATTCCGTATTATACTACTTACGAGAAATGGCGAGCATAATTGGGAGTATTTGCGTGAGAATTATTTAATTCTCCAAGGCATCATTCTCTAAAACTCTTGTTTATCCCCCTCTAAACTCTAGCGTTGTTTACTCTGGCCGGGAAAGTCTTAGGAAAACGCCACAGTACTCTAGGCTCTACGTCGTTTGGGGGAATGTGAAAGCATTTCAGGAGGAGAGTTTTGAAGAATACCTGGGAGCCTAGAATCAATTTTTATCTCAGTGTACCCGGGGTCTTCGTTTGTATAGTCCCGAGACCAATATATTGGCCACAATATAATTGCTACCGCTTATGGTTGCCGGCTGGCCCAGTGTGCGGTGGTGTGAGTGCGTGATTGTGCGTTGGATTTAATTAAGAAAGGAGTATTGTCAAAGGGAAAAGTTGTGATTAAGAAAAATACAACGTTTGTCCAGGGTTTCGATATAAGGAGCAGCTTGATATCAATAATGCAGTTGTTAGAGACGACACGAGTCTTCGGTGGCGAAATCAGTTTCGTGATTTTAATCTTTTGATCGTAGACGCTAAGTGTTTTGCTTGCATAACACATGCCATTGTGCCTGACACATCCATTTATTTGCGCATAACTTACCGACAAACGCACCTGGATAATAGAAGCGGAAACCATAGAAACTAAGTACAAGAATGCAGAATGTTTGGGTATCTGAAAGAATATTCCTTCAATATTGAAATTGTAGTGCATGTTACAAAATTGAACTTTGAACCTTTAATGTCCATATCCAGATCCGTGTCCAGATCCTCCGTATCCAGATCCGTGACCAACATCAGCACCGTACTTGTAAGAATATCCACCGCCATATCCACCATGTCCACCGCCATTTCCGCCGTGTCCACCGCTATATCCACCGCCGTTTCCATCGCCGTATCCGCCTCCATATCCAGATCCACCAGATCCGTGTCCTTCAGCGTAGATCTTGGCGCTTCCGCCAGCGAACTTCCCATATCCACCACCATATCCCTTTCCACCGCCGTATCCACCGCCATGTCCCACCCCTGAAAATATAAATTGAAATGCTTACAAAAAAATGATATAGTGATGACATTGGAAACTTAACTTTTATCGTAATACAGGGACGTCACTTTAAAAAAGGGTTGGAAGGCTTTTTGAGCTTTTCATCGGATTAAAACGCCTTTTACGTATTTACTGTCACATTTCATTTTTGAGAAGGCCGGTCTGGCTTTGATAATACTCACACATTAACGGCATGCTGGTTTTTCACTCCATATTTGGTGCCACCCCAGGCGTTGTAGCTGTAAGGAGACAAAAAGGGATAGTGCTCAAATATTGACACGTGAATGTGATCGTTTCCATTCGTCATAAAGCATCTGGCCTCTCATCATCAAGTATACTTGCAATGTTTCCACTCAGAAGAAAAGCCAACTAATTAAGCGACGGTGATTGTTTCGCAGCCCGTGGCAGCCAAAGTTTGTCCCACAAAAACAAATCACAAGGTGTTGTTAACTTTAGCAATGAGCTCAGCTAGATTCTACTAATATTTTGTGATGTTTGAGTTAATGCTCACTAAAAAACGTAACTTGACTAAAATAAAATAAATTCAGGTATGCATGTAATTAGTACGAAAATACCGGCAGCACCGTCACCGTGGTGGTTGTCAAACTTCGATATAAGTATAAGTGAGTTGGGGAGGGAGATGCAAATGAGATCCCAGCATACTGCGCTTGTGTGTGCGTGTGTAAGAAATACCTATATAGGAGAACTACTCACAGTTCGGCGTTGGTGTGGCTCTGAGCACCTCCATAGCCGCTGGCAGTAGCTACGGCCACGCACATGGCGAGAACGACAAACTGGAAACATTAGAGAATATCATTACAGGGATAGAGGCAACATCTTTGTCGACAGTGATAGCAGAAAGGTCGGGCTGGTGACGATATTTTTTTTGTATTTGTATGTATATTATACTTTGTATTGGTCATGTATTTGTATCGGTTAATGTGTATCCGAAAACACGCTTGAAATTTTATTAAATACATAAATGCCCAAAAAACTGTAAAATGACATTGTGTTGCGTTTAGTCATTTCCATGCCATCTTAAAAATTCCAAAGGGCTCTTCACTATTTCTCATCTCTCGAGGGAACGCGTTATCATGCTGAATTCCTTGACTTACCTTGATCATGTTGGACTGGCTGGTGTGTGCTGACTGTGCCTCTGCTGACCGCAGGCTGGCTATATATATACAGCTGGCGAACACCCTCAGGGCGGAGTCTGGTCGTGACCTCACCTGTCCCGCCGGGTGATATTGGTCACACACGCAATCCGTGATTTCAAGGAGAGACACAACGTGCCCCTACCCAGTCATGCCAGACTAAACCAGTGAACATTAACGATGAAAGGATTAGCTCATGGTTTTTCACGGCCGCATAATTATTGTGTTGGAGTTTGACACGTTCATGATCTTTAAAAACAAAATGCTTTGGGCCCTCACGAAACAAGAAAACATATGCAATAATTGTGTCGCGATGGTTAGCAATGCATATTTATATTTGATTCCATGTTTCAGGTTCAGTTTATTTGTTTTTGAAACAGAAGTCATCCTTTGAGCGTTTCAATCGTCTTATTCGTAACAATATCTTACAAATTAAAATAATGTGACCTCAAGTTTGTTGTGAAGCGATACTTTTTTTGGTTCTTTTTATCGATTGTTGCTTCTTTGCTATCTGTCGAGATGAAATTCTTGGCATTGCTCTTTGGTTGACAGACTCAATTAACCCTCACCCTACGGCCCTGCGCTCTATTCAATTAACCCTCGCCAAATTCGTAATCAGCGTCACAAAATGTCCTAGAAACCGTCAGAAACACAAAAAAAGTAATCTGAGGTCATCGGAGGTCAATGACCTCAGTTGACCTCTGAAAAGGTCAATCGAGGTCACAATATCAGTGGAAAGCACAACTGTCACCTGGAAGCACCTGTGCATATGTTTTTAACAACAAACACTCGAAAACTGCACAAGCTACAAGCATCGATACTGCGGGACGCCAGTTGCGCCTGACATGACCTTGAGAAACAGGCCATAGGTCACGGGTCATGTGAGCTAGAAATTCAAAATTTTCAGAGTATGTGCATTTTTTTCTCTCAAAAGTAAGGTACTGAAAGTTGCATCGAAATCGGTTGGAAACTACGCGAGTTATTCCAGAAAAACTGGGGGGGTGGCATCCAACCCCCCTTCCCGGGTGAGGGTTAAAACAAGTCGACTATCATCACCATTTGGTAAAGAGCGGTGACGTCATCGCCTTTAGACCCCTATTAAAATACACGTGGGGTTTATTCAGTACAATTGTCAAGATCAAGCTCGAATTTCTTTTTGATTATACCTATGTGGTTGTTTTAACTGCTACCCTACTTAATTTCAATGGATATTCAACAACATGGCTATCTCAACTCAAACCTAATGTTAAGGTGGGAGTGTTCCTTTAATATGACCTTGACCTTGATAGAGATATCGAGATGCAGTAAACGACAGTGGATAGGTCTAAGCATTCTGAGACAAAAATGCAAGAATACTTTTGTGATCTGAGGTTAAGACAAAAGTCATATTAAAAGGGAATGTTTCACCTTTCAGAAAGTTGTCGAATATATGCTGGCTGTAGTCGAAAATATGCAGCAAGTGCTGCTGGAAACGATGGTGATATTTGTTATCTCGAAAAGTCACTTAAATTTATACAAATTAAGGGGAAAATGACCTTAGTATTTTCTAACTTTCACTAACGCCATTGAAAATGGCTATCTCAGTTCTAAACCCATACAAAGGTGAAACATTCCCTTTAAGGTAAAATATTGCAGGTAGCGCTTTGAACACATTTATGTGTATGTCTGGACTGGATAGAGATATCAGGATGCCGTCAACGAAAATGGATAGGTCTCTGTGTTTTGCTTTCTTCTTCCTGCGTCAATTGAGTTTAACCCTTGTTTGAGACGTCATTGGACCATCCCGCATCATGGCTCGTTGGTCTAGGGGTATGATTCGCGCTTCGGGTGCGCGAGGTCCCGGGTTCAAATCCCGGACGAGCCCGTCTGTGTTTTGCTTTCTTCTTCCTGCGTCAATTGAGTTTAACCCTTGTTTGAGACGTCATTGGACGGTTTACCATCATGGCTCGTTGGTCTAGGGGTATGATTCGCGCTTCGGGTGCGCCAGGTCCCGGGTTCAAATCACGGACGATCCCGTCTGTGTTTTGCTTTCTTCTTCCTGCGTCAATTGAGTTTAACCCTTGTTTGAGACGTCATTGGACCATCGACCATCATGGCTCGTTGGTCTAGGGGTATGATTCGCGCTTCGGGTGCGCGAGGTCCCGGGTTCAAATCCCGGACGAGCCCGTCTGTGTTTTGCTTTCTTCTTCCTGCGTCAATTGAGTTTAACCCTTGTTTGAAACGTCATTGGACGGACTACTATCACGGCTCGTTGGTCTAGGGGCATGATTCGTGCTTCGGGTGCGCGAGGTCCCGGGTTCAAATCCCGGACGAGCCCGTCTGTGCTCTGCTTTTTTCTTCCTTCCTCAATTGAGTTGAACCATTGTTTGAGACTTGGCATAATTAAGAAATAACAATACAAACTACTTTGGTCTGAAAATTCGAAAAATAGTCCCAAAAAGTTGCACTATATGTCGTCACAAATCAGATGACAGTGCAATTTCCCTGAGAAAACTACAAAACACGAAATATCGGAACGTGCTACATATTTTACAAGCACTTTGAAATTGCTAATCAAGATATCTGTTTTCCTATCATAAACCAGTAAAACGCCTTTTTGGGCGATGATCGAGCGGGCGCGCTCTGGCAAAGCTAAAACATGTTTCAAATATGAAATGGTACGGGAGCACACATGGTAGTACCACATTGTCCTTTTGGGCCTTTTAGTCCTCCATACAAATTGTCAAGCCTCCATAAATGTCAGCATAAAGATTAAGTTTTATTAAATTGTTCAAGATCTCCTTTCTCGAATCCGCCAAAAGGGTATGCGTCCTGAGCGCTGCATGCTTTAGCGAATACAAAATTAATGCTCAGATTAATGATGCCAATTTTGATCAAGAATGTTAATAAGTTGAGGAAATATGATCATAATATGGCAATAATATCTTTATTGTATACCAAATATCCTAAATGAAAGAGAGAAAGAAGTTTTGTGGAAAATGACCTTTGTATTTTCGAAATTTCAATAACGGTCAAGGATAATGGCTATCTCAGTTATAAACCAATACAAAGGTGAAACATTCCCTTTAAGGTAAAATATTGCAGGTAGCGCTTTGAACACATTTATGTGTATGTCTGGATTGGGTAGAGATATCAGGATGCCGTAAACGGAAGTGAATAGGTCTAATTACTCTGAGTGGAATATGTAAAAATACTTTTGGGATCTGAGGTCAAGGCCAAGGTAATATTTAAGGTCAAATATTGAACTTACGACTTAACATATGACCTTGACCTTTACTTCAGATCCCAAAGGTTGTTTTACGCTGTCTTCTCAGAATATCTAGAACTATCCACTGTCGTTTACCGCACTTTGATATCTCTATCCAGTCCAGAGATATACACATGTTTTCAAAGTGCTACTTGCAATATTTGACCTGAAATACGACCTTGATCTTGACCTCAGATCACAAAAGTATGCGTATATTTTGTTTTAAGATTACTTAGACCTATCCACTTTCGTTTACTGCATCTCGATATCACTACCCAGTCCGAAGACACACAGATATGTGTTCGCAGCGAAACCTACCGGAGTTTTTGGGAAGCACAAAAGTACTCTTTATTTTTATTTTTACTTTAATTTTTTTTTTATATAAAGACTGTTTTGGCTTCAGACAAAACTTCACTCTTTTTAGGTGGCACAGATCAAGGTATTTCATGGAAAACTAGGTTACGAGGTCAAGGTGTAAAACAAATCCGAAATCGTTAAAAGTTTTCTCGTATAAGTGCGAGCTCATACATATGTAATTATATTACGTTCGTGCTGTTCGTCGACAAGCTACAGGCGATCAAAGATGGCCTTACAACATGACCCTTGAAAAATGTCCGAGGCTATAACTCGGCGACCGTTGATCTGAAAAATTAAGATTGTCACAGCTGACTTTAGCGCCCGACCCCATAAACCAATTTTCAAAATTTTCAACAATATGCAGGTGTCAACCCTTGGTCGTTTTGTCATGGAATTCCACAGTAACTTGTGCACTTTTTGAGTGTTTATTGTTCAGGAGCATATGCACAGGTGTTCACAAGTGACATTTATAGTTTCCACTGAGAACGTGACCTACGATGACCAGTAATGACTTTTTTGGCCTCTGGCTGTTTCTAGGACTTTTTGTGACGCTGATTTTAAATTTGATATCCATTTTACATAATTATATGTTCCACTGGGGCGATGCACTTTCACTGGTCAACCGAGGTCACTGACCTCCGAGGACATGAATGAGATGACCTTTTTGGACTCTAGTAGTGTCTAGAACATTTTGTGACGCTGATTTCAAATTTTGCACCCATGTGACATAATCTTTGCGGTACGCGAAGATTTGACTCTACCAAATTTTAGTTTACATCGATTTATTGGCGAAAGCGTGATGTGAATTAGATTTTGAAAAGAGGCACCTCCGAGATTCGAACTCAGGATTTCCTGTTTACTAGACATGCGCTTTACCAACTAAGCCATGGCGCCGCCGTATTTCCTACCATTAACGCTGAAATGCTTACTTACTTTCATGCAATGAGTCACCTACCAAGTGAATATTTTTTTGGTGAAAACCAAGTCATCTGGCCGGATCTGACAGTGATCAAATTGATCAAAGTGCGTTGGCGGATCCAGGGCCTCGTTTCATAAAGCTTTTGGCGTAACTTACGAAATACGTGAGTTACGCCATCAAAAGCTACGCACCGTAAATAAGTCCGTTTCACCAAGGTGCCGACGGAGTTGTTTACTCCGGCGCAGTTTGCGTTGCTGGCGTAAACAATCAAGGGTGTTCTAAAAATTGAAGTGTATTGAAAGCATTATAATAAACATTTGTTTTTAATGCAATTATTGAAATTGGAATCATAAAAATAATTAAAAAATATGTGTAAAATAAATAATGTTAAAATATTGTTTCTGAGTAAATAAATAACAAGTACTTTCTGGACCCAGGCGAAAGCCATTAGAGCTGCCATTATCGAACCCGCGTATCCGGTGCGAGAATTTAAAGCCCGCACGTATGTGGGTTAAGTGAAAAGCTCGCGTGATTCTCGTTTTTTGTTCTTATTTAATGAATACATTACTAGTAAATCAAATTAATAATACGCTTTCTATTGCATGTGAACAGTCATGGTGATAATGCCGATAGAACCACCAACAGAAATCCTCGTCTCAAAAATGAATCGGACATATTGCCACTTGCCAGCACGCAACGCAAAACGATGGGAGACAGATTTACTTTATATATACATGTAATCCAGGCCTGGATCCAGGCAGAGGGCGCGTGCCCCCCCCCCCCCCCTGAGCCCGGGTCCTGCCCATGTCGTGCCATACAAACGCGCACGTAGGGCGCAACTTTTTTATGTCCCCCCCCCCCCGACTGAAATCCTGGATCCGCGCCTGTAACCTGCCACCGTCGAGACTATTGCCCGCATCTTCATTTGAGGTCGGCCAAAGCATTGTTTGTCGATTGTGTTTGCGTATTAGATCCGGCGAATTCGACCGCCTCTCTTTCCGCACCATGCGGAAGGAGAGTCACTGGCCGGAGGGGCGCCGTCGCTGGCTGGAGGGGCACTGTCACGGGCCGGAGAGGCACCGCCCTCACTGGCCGGGGCGCAGTGGCCGGGGGCGCCGTCACTGGCCGCAAAAGTGACGTTACTGGCCGGGGAGCGTCCTTACTGGCCGGAGTGGCGCCGTCACTGGCCAGAGGGGCGTCGTGACCGATCGGAGGGGCGCCAGCTTTGCATGGGCGCCTCGGGTCCAAAGGACCAGGTCATGACCTGCATGACCTGATACTCGGTACGCCACTGCATGATGCAATGTATAAAATATGAATCCAATCCATTACGGACTCATATGGGCTATGGCATGAATCATGCGTATTTACTGATCTCATTGTGGTTAGTGTGAAACAGTCCAGTGTATAGATGGCAGCACATATAACAGATGAGAAGCTAAGATGATGACAAGTCATGATGACAAGTCATGATGACAAGTCATGATGACACGTCATGATGACACGTCATGACATGTCATGATGACAGATGGCTTATCTAATAGGAAGTTCACTGACAATAAATTGATGTGTTCAGCCACGCCACCAAAACACACAAACTCAGACACTGACGCCTTTATTGATCAGCAGTCAGTATAGATGTCAGAAAAAGTGCCTTGAAAATTCCACAATTTGCTTTAATTCGGTGAAAACTCAATGATGATCTCATTCAACACACAGGTCCATGGCGGCACTTGTCTTCAAGGCCTCGCTCATAGCTTCAACTGTATCTTACATTGGCCTTCCATCACAGTGTTGCTCCCAATATCCAGATTTGTTCAGCTTTCATCCACTCTTAACTGCAGCTTGGCATGCACAGACATTTTCCTACCAATTTCACTCACCAGCTGCAGACAACTGATAATGTTTGACGTTTGTTCCAGAAGAAGTCACTGTTCACTGTTCACTGGTCACATTGGTCACATTAGCGTTTGCAAGAGGTAATTGAATATGCTATAATGAATGGCAAGCATTCAGCATACCTATACAATAGGCTTAATAAGTTTTTGTGATGTGATTTTTGACATTACATCAACATTTTTGAGATGACAGATGATTCTGGCTAAATATATTATTACTGGCTAAATCTATGAATAACTAATAATTGTAATCAAATGTTGAGACGTTGAGGCACTAGCTGACTGAAATGAGATGTCAAAATTTTCAACTTTGACAACAACAGTTTACAAAAGTAATGGATAGGTTTAGGAATGTTGGTCATCATGCACCTATAGATGCATGGTGACCAACATTTGGGAAGGTGTGTCTCAGTGGGGAAGATTGCAGCGTCAACATATCTATGTCTCCCCACAGTATCTGCTGTAATGCCCAATGTGTGACGGTCATTGGTAGTGCATTAGTAATCATATTACTATTAGCATTGGTAATGCCAGAGAAATAAAACTAACCCCCGGCTTGGCTTGCATTAGCATTTCCTGAGTATTGACATTGGTAAGGGTTAGTTACACCTTAGTTTGCATGAGTTTTACCTTAGGGCGGGCTTAGAATTACATGATTATTACTGTAGTAAGGGTTAGTTTTGCTAGTAAGGGCCTGAGTGTTACTGTCGTGAGTTATGACAACTCACGTAAATACTCAGGCAAAACTCATCCTTGTGTGAGTTTCGCCTTGGTATTGCATGATAAATACTAAATAAATGTGAGTTTTACTGTAGTGAGTTTTGACAACTCAGGCAAGGCATGAAATGTTAGCATTTTTTCCAGTGTACATATTAACCTGGCCAATTCACAGCTTACCTCAAAATCATGAACTCATGAAAATAAAACAACTTGAACTGGTGAACTTGTATGTTTGTGGCTTAATTGCCTGTGAGCCATGCTTTTGTCTCCCTGTATCATGGTCATTAAGTGTTACATGTTATGTTCAAATTATTAGTGTGGCTAATGTACAAAAGAACCACAATACAAAAAAAACATGAAAAATCACCATAAGTATGATACCCAACTGCCAGTCGCCATTACGCTATCACCTTGCTCACTACTACTGGTCAGAGAAGTCTTGTAAATCATGTTAAATCATTGAAAACAATGTTTGCCATCTATTACAGCATTGCACAAATGATATGAGACTACAGTGAATTATAAATCAATTCTTACAAACACATGTATGTCATGAGGTGGTCCACATGGTATTTGAGACATTCAAATTCTTCAGAGATTCAACTAATACTTCAGTTTCGTGCTTCACATAAATATCTTGCTATGCTCTTGAAGTAAGTTTCAATGTAAAATCATCACACCAGCCTCTAATATCGCCGCCAGGCTCACAAAATATGCCAGCAAGGCAATCAAAACAACTTTCAAGGGCATCGGAGCACTAAAACAACGCAACAAATCCTTGCGTTGCTTTTTACCGAAAAGCAAGGCCCTGAAATATTAGTTGACATAAGCTACGCCCTTTTATGAAACGCAAATGCCGTAACTTACGAACAATTCGGTGCTTTAACGTAAATGAAGCGGCGTAGTTTCAATGGCGTAGCTTACGCCGGTTTTTTTCTTTATGAAACGGAATTGGCGTAGGCTACGCCAAAATAGGCGTCAACTACGTAAGTTCGTAGGGTACGCCGCTTTATGAAACGAGGCCCTGAACGGAAAAAAGTCCGTTTAGGGGAAAACCGAAAATCAAAAGGTCACGATACAATTCAACAAAACAAATCTTCGGATGTCGCTTGCTTGTACAGGTCACTGTCACTGTCAAAAGTAATGGTAGTTGTGGCGTGTCAGATAATCGCTAATATCTCTTACACAATTTGTCGGAATCGTTTGCAATTTTGCGTGCTGGTTACGGGCTACAGCCTACAACCAGCACGCAAACTTTCACAAGTTCCTAGCAAAGTTTCACAAGTTCCAACACTCCTTACTCAAATATTACATACAGGCTTTTCCAACATAGGCCACTACCAACACCAATAGGCCTCGTCCCCACCGATCACATCCCCTTTTCTTGAAAATGGTATAAAATATGATCTCCATAATTGTTCTATCGTCTCTGCCATCAACGCTCTGGCTCATCCCCAAATTGTATAATGCCTTTGGCCATTGACCATTTTATATATTTGTAAGATGCCCCGAATCCCAAGCGCTTTCCGACCACGTAGTAAACCGGTATAAACAACTTCCGACGAGGATGAGATTCGAACTCTCGCGGGGAGACTCCATTGGATTAGCAGTCCAACGCCTTAACCACTCGGCCACCTCCTCCCTGGCGTCTGGAGAGTGGCACAAAGTTGTTTATCATTATATCTCACCTTCTGTTCAATTGCGAGCACGTCACGATAACGTGACGTCACGTCACGATAACGTGACGTCACATCACGATAGCGTTTGGCATGTGGGCTGACTAGCTGTCATTCCACGTATCAAACGAGTCAGCAGAGCAGCAGTGGCGGATTCAGGGTTCGGTTCAGGGTGGCCACCGTGCATCAACAGTGGGTCTCTTTCGCGCGATACAAGTGTTAAGAGCTAACTAAAATCAAACATCAGCACTGGACCACCCTACCCGGGTCTTCGTTTTTATAGACCCGAGACCAATATCTTGGCCACATATAATTGCTACCGCTTATGGTTGCCGGCTGACCCAGTGTGCAGTGATGTGAGTGCGTGATTGTGTATTGGATTTTGTTAAGAAAGGAGTATTGTCAAAGGGAAAAAGTTGTGATTAAGAAAAATACAACATTTGTCCAGAGTTTCGATATAAGGACCAGCCTGATATCAATCCTTGCAGATGCTGCAGACGACACGAGTCTTCGGTGGCGAAATCAATTTCTTGATTTGTATCTTTTGATCGTGGACGCTAAGTGTTCTGCTTGCATAACACATGCCATTGTGCCTGTTACATCCATTTTATAACTTACCGACAAACGCACCTGGATAGTAGAAGCAAAAATCATAGCAACATATGTGCAAGAATGCAGAATGTTTGGGTATATGAAAGAATATTCCTTCAATATTGAAGTTGTAGTCCATGTTACAGGATCGAACTTCGAACCTTTAATGTCCATATCCAGATCCGTGTCCAGACCCTCCGTGTCCAGATCCGTGTCTAGATCCTCCGTGTCCAGATCCTCCGTGGCCAGATCCTCCTTGTCCAGATCCTCCGTATCCAGATCCGTGACCAACATCAGCACCGTACTTGTAAGCATATCCTCCGCCATATCCAACATGTCCACCGCCATTTCCGCCTTGTCCACCGCCGTATCCACCTCCATATCCAGATCCACCAGATCCGTGGCCTTCAGCGTAGATCTTGGCGCTTCCACCAGCGAACTTGCCATATCCACCACCATATCCTTTTCCTCCGCCGTGTCCACCCCTAGAAATGCAGATTGAAATGCTTACACAAGAAAAAACTAAAAATAATTGATATAGTGGTGACATTGGAAACTTAACTTTTATCGTAATACAGGGACGTCACTTTAAAAAGGGTTGGAAGGCTTTTTTGAGCTTTTCATCGGATTAAACGCCTTTACGTATTTACTGTCAAATTGCATTTTTGAGAAGGCCGTTCTAGCTTTGACAATACTCACACATTAACGGCATGCTGGTTTTTCACTCCATATTTGGCGCCACCCCAGGCGTTGTAGCTGTAAAGAGACAAAAAGGGATAGTGCTCAAACATTGAAACGTGAACGTGAACGTTTCCATTCGTCATAAAGCATCTGGCCTCTCATCATCAAGTATGTTTTCAATGTTTCCACTCAGAAGAAAAGCCAACTAATTAAGCGGCGGTGATGTTTCGCAGGCTGTGGCGGCCAAAGTTTGTCCCACAAAAACAAATCACAAGGTGATGTTAACTCTAGCAATGAGCTAGAGATTCTACTAATATTTTGTGATGTTCGAGTTAATGCTCACTAAAAACGTGACTTGACTAAAATAAAATAGATTCAGGTATGCATGTAATTACTACGAAAATACCTGCAGCACCGTCACCGTGGTGGTTGTCAAGCTTCGATATAAGTATAATTGAGTTGGGGAGGAAGATGCAAATGAGATCCCAGCATACTGCGCTTGTGTGTGTGTGTGTGTGTAAGAAATACCTATATAGGAGAACTACTCACAGTTCGACGTTGGTGTGGCTCTGAGCACCTCCATAGCCGCTGGCAGCAGCTACGGCCACGCACATGGCGAGAACGATAAACTGGAAACATTAGAGAATATCATTACAGGGATAGAGGCAACATCTTTGTCGACAGTGAGAGCAGAAAGGTCGGGCTGGTGACGAGTTTTTTTGTATTTGTATGTATATTATACTTTGTATTGGTCATGTATTTGTATCGGTTAATGTGTATCCGAAAACACTCTTGAAATTTTATGAAATACATAAATGCCCAAAAAACTGTAAAATGTCATTGTGTTGTGTTTAGTCATTTCCATGCCATCTTAAAAAATTCCAAATGGCTCTTCACTATTTCTCATCTCTCGAGGGAACGCGTTATCATGCTGAATTCCTTGACTTACCTTGATCATATTGGACTGGCTGGTGTGTGCTGACTGTGCCTCTGCTGACCGCAGGCTGGCTATATATATACAGCTGGCGAACACCCCCAGGGCGGGGTCTGGTCGTGACCTCACCTGTCCCGCCGGGTGATATTGGTCACACACGCAGTCCGTGATTTCAATGAGAGACACAACGTGCCCCTACCCAGTCATGCCAGACTAAACCAGTGAACCTTAACGATGAAAGGATTAGCTCACGGTTTTTCACGGCCGCATAATTATTGTGTTGGAGTTTGACACGTTCAAGATCTTTAAAAAAATGATTAGGCCCTCACGAAACAAGAAAACATATGCAATAATTGTGTCGCGATGGTTATCAATGCATATTTATATTTGATTCCATGTTTCAGGTTCAATTTATTTGTTTTTGAAGCAGAAGTCATCCTTTGAGCGTTTTCATCGTCTTATTCGTAAAAATATCTTACAAATTAAAATAATGCGACCTCAAGTTTGTTGTGAAGCGATACTTTCTTTGGTTCTTTTGATCGATTGTTGCTTCTTTGCTATCTGTCGAGATGAAATTCTTGGCATTGCTCTTTGGTGGACAGATTAAATTAACCTTCGCCCTACGGTCCTGCGCCCATTGAATTAACCCTCGACAAATCCGTAATCAGCGTCATTAAATGTCCTAGAAACCGTCAGAAACACAAAAAAGTCATCTGAGGTCATCGGAGGTCAATGACCTCAGTTGACCTTTGAAAAGGTCAATCGAGGTTACAATATCAGTGGAAAGCACAACTGTCACCTGGAAGCACCTGTGCATATGTTCTTGAACAACAAACATTCGAAATCTGCACAAGCTACAAGCATCGATACTGCGGGACGCCAGTTGCGCCTGACATGACCTTGAGAAACAGGTCATAGGTCACGGGTCATGTGAGCTAGAAATTCAAAATTTTCAGAGTATGTGCATTTTGTTTCTCTCAAAAGTAGGGTACTGAAAGTTGCATCGAAATCAGTTGGAAACTACGCGAGTTATTCCAGAAAATCTGAGGGGGTGGCATCCAACCCCCTACCCGGATGAGGGTTAAAACAAGTCGACTATCATCACCATTTGGTAAAGAGCGGTGACGTCATCGGCTTTAGACCCCTATTAAAATACACGTGAGGTTTATTCGGTACAATTGTCAAGACCAAGCTCGAATTTCTTTTTGATTATACCTATGTGGTTGTTTTAACTGCTACCCTACTTAATTTCAATGGAAATCCAACAACATGGCTATCTCAACTCAAACCTAATGTTAAGGTGGGAGTGTTCCTTTAATATGACCTTGACCTTGATAGAGATATCGAGATGCAGTAAACGACAGTGGATAGGTCTAAGCATTCTGAGACAAAAATGCAAGAATACTTTTGTGATCTGAGGTTAAGACAAAAGTCATATTAAAAGGGAATTTTTCACCTTTCAGAAAGTTGTCGAATATATGCTGGTTGTAGTCGAAAATATGCAGAAAGTGCTCCTGAAAACTATGGTGATATTTGTTATCTCGAAAAGTCACTTAAATTTATACAAATTAAGGGGAAAATGACCTTAGTATTTTCGAAATTTCACTAACGGCCATTGATACTGGCTATCTCAGTTATAAACCCATACAAAGGTGAAACATTCCCTTTAAGGTAAGATATTGCAGGTAGCGCTTTGAACACATTTATGTGTATGTCTGGACTGCGTTGAGATATCAGGATGCCGTAAATGAAAGTGAATAGGTCTCTGCAGGGACGGTCGCAGCCTGCACCTTTGGGGGGGGGGGAGGAGGGGGGGGGGGCAACTTGGCAAAAGGGCCCTTGCCAGCAAAATGGCCCTTGCCAACAAAATGGCCCTTTGCCTACTAAATAAAATTAAGCATCCCAACCAGGCACGAAACCAGTACTTTTCTCAGGGAGGGGCCACAGTACCTTTTCACCTGGCGAGGGGGAGGGGGTGCAGTCGAAGATATTTCTAACTCGATTCTTTCCATGCAACGCCCATAGACACGTAATAATGTTAAAGCTTGAGGGAATCCCATTTGATCTAGAATAAACTGGATCCCTTAGGGGGAGGGGGTGACCTTTGGGGAAGGGGGGAAGGAGGGGGGGGGGGCAACTTGGCAAAAGGGCCCTTGCCGGGCCTGGGGGCCTGTGCTGGTCTGAATAGAGTCCTCAGACAGCCTTCGAGAACTGTGGATACGAAAGCGCTCTTTAGTGATCACAGAGCTGTGGGGCGAACTCCTTTCTTAGAGTCATAATGCTAATGCTGGCCTGAAAGAATGTCCTGATCTAAGCTAGTTCTTTCAGGCATGAAGCATAATAAGGCAATTGTCAGGTATCACCAGAGCCCTCGCCCTGGAGGGACTTGGTCTTATTGCATGCTGACATCTTGTCGCGATAGTTATTTTAAGGGTTTATTTTGTAGCCAATAGTACTACAGCCAATACCGACTACAGCAACATATGTTATTTTCTTCTTCAGCTGCTTATTCCTACTCTGCTACTGTATATTTGTATGTGTGGGCAAATATTAGCCTGAGTAAACTGGTCTCTCTAATAGTGTATGAAAGGTTCATTGTAAGGCATCTGCAGGAACACAGCAGATAATGAGGTCCATTTTGCAATAGCGGTTGACCTTCCAGGTCAGAGTTTAGGTCAAAGTGTTGACACGCGCTAGAGCCTAAAGTTAACCCGCGCCGCGCTGGGGTCTCCAGCCGAACGCGCCGCGCTGGGGGGGGGGGGTAAATTTTACCCCCTCTTATCTTCCGAACCAATAATTGCAGCGAGACGCGCTAGTCGGCGATCGAAAGCTCTCGATGGCAAGATTCTAAGGAATCCTTGAAATTCTCTTTAAAATGTCACATATCAGGTCAGGGTCAGGTCAAAGGACAAAACCATCTGTTTCGGATTATTGGCTGCAGAGACCGGATTATCAACAGCAGCGCGCCGAAACTCTGCCAAAACACTTCTAAATATCAGGAGAAGGTGCTGGTTGAGTATGAATCTCTTACTAAGTACAGGTCAAGGTCAACGTCAGGTCAGAAAAGGTCAGAATGTGCAAAAGTAATATGAAACCCATGTGACACATGTCTCATGGGTGATTTCAGACGTGGAATCCAATAGTAATGGTTATTTTGACATTTGATCTCAAGGTCAGGTCAATATCAGGAAAAAGAGAAAAATTTTAGATCCAACATTTGCAATAAACGACATATGTTTACGGTCCAGCTTTGTCACAGCAATCCAATGTTGCAATTTTTTTTTGTGTACGATGTCTAAAAATGTCAAAATATGCGATTTGAAAAAATGCGTCCATCAAATTGAACATTTTATTAGTCATTTGGTGGTCAAAAATAAACTTATTTCTTTGCAATTTGGCAGTCACTCATTAGAGGAGTTTCTCTGACATATAGTCCGTTTCTTTTATCTTAACATTTTGATTTTGTAAACTTTGAAGAAAAAAAAATATTTTTAAATAATGGGGTCAGAAAACCAACATTTACAAATCTGAGATGAGCAGGTTGTAGATAATGTCATTTCCTTCCTTTTGGCGTTTTTGGTTTGCAATTTTCTTCATTACTCGCTGTTCTATCATCGATCAAACTTTCGTCCATTTTGGACCGAAAATGGCGTGACATGACGTCACTAAAACGTTATTTGCTCAAAAATGTATCCATCGATGTTCTTAAAAATATCTAGGAAGACGTTAAATCGATGCCGGATGACGTAATGAAAGTTTGGCGTTAATAAACAGTGCCCTTTGAAGCTATAACGAAAATCCGGGAGGGGGGGGGGGGTAAAATGTTACCCCCCCACCCCAGCGCGGCGCGGGTTAAAGTCCAATTTGCTCAAAAGTGGTCGCAATCGATTGCTTGGGTCAAATTACATCGAAAGCGTAATTTTCAGATCTTCAGGTCGTGCAATTCGAGGTAAACTTCGATCTAATGGCGATTTACCGCAATATTGCGATAGGCGTTTTAACCTCATCCATCCTCCTCCCGTAATAGGGGAGGTTTCATTATTGCTATGTAAACACGACTACTGTGTGTTTCATGTAAACATAATTCCCTTTTTCTCTGGTTGCTCTGGTTGCCCCTCACTCAGTGTTGTGGGGCGCCTCTACCGCTTACGCATAACTGGTTTAGGTCAGGTTATAAACTTTAGTACTGATTCAATGAAAGGTTTTTACTTGAGCAATTAGCAAAGACATGAAGTGCAAACGCTTACGACTTATCGGAATCCGGAATCACATAGATTTAAAATAGCAGATAATCAAACCTACTTCCCTTCCAGTTCCGAAACCTTTCCCTTTCCCGAACCGTCAAGACGAAATTCTACAGGGTTCAACGTTCGTCACAATAATCTACAAAGAGAGCAGAAGCATGAGCTTCCAATGAAAAAAAATACGTGGTAAAAAAACTTCGTCATCTCGGACTGCGGACACCTACAAATTACAATACACCTCCCTCAGCATCACATGATGTTATCACAACCAAATGGCATGGCATTGGCAGTAGTGTACCCAGGGGGAGCGCCTCCCCACCCCCTGGAGCGGGCGGGGGTTAGATGCGGCATACAGCTGGCGGGAGTCCGGGCGTCCCCAAGGGAAACCCTGGACACCCGCGGGTACTAAAAATGGGCTCAGTGGCCCATTTTACTTTCATTTATGAGTCCCTCAGTGACTCAGTCGGCTTCATATGGCTCTCTGTCGACCTCTCTGTTGAGGGCCGACAGAGAGCCCTATGACACAGAGACAGAGACGGTCCTCTGTTGGCCTGAGAGGGTCTCTGTCGGACTGAGAGGGCCCTCCGTCGGCCTGAGAGGGCCCTCCGTCGTCCTGAGAGGACCCTCCGTCGGCATGAGAGGGCCCTCTGTCGGCCTGAGAGTTCCCTCTGTCGGTCTGAGAGGGGCCCTCAGTCGGCCTGAGAGGGCCCCTCTGTCGGCCTAAGAGGGACCTCTGTTGGCCTGAGAGGGCCCTCTGTCGACCTGAGAGAGCCCTCTGTCGGCCTGAGAGGGCCCTCCGTCGGCCTGAGAGGGCCCCTCTGTCGGCATGAGAGGGGCCCTCTGTTGGCCTGAGAGTTCCCTCTGTCGGTCTGAGAGGGCCCTCTGTCGGCCTGAGGAGGGCCCTCTGTCGGCCTGAGAGGGCCCTCTATCGACCTGAGAGAGCCCTCTTTCGGCCTGAGAGGGCCCTCCGTCGGCCTTGAGAGGGCCCATCTGGCGGCCTGAGAGGGCCCTCTGTCGGCCTGAGAGAGCTTTACGTCAGCCTAAGAGAGTCCTCTGTCGGGCTCAGACTGTACTCCGTCGACCTGACAGGGCCCTCCGTCGGCCGGGGAGGGCCCTCCGTCGGCCTGAGAGGGCCTAACGTCGGCCTAAAAGAGCCCTCTGTCGGCCTGAGAGGGCTCTCTGTCGGCCTGACAGGGGCCCCCTGTCAACCTGAGAGAGCCCTCTGTCGGCCTGAGAGAGCCCTCCGTCAGCCTGAGAGGGCCCATCTGTCGGCCTGAGAGGGCCGTCTGTCGGCCTGATAGGGCCCTCTGTCGACCTCAGAGAGCCCTCTGTCGGCCTGAGAGGGCCCTCCGTCGGCCTGAGAGGGCCCCTTTGTCGGCCTGAGAGGGGCCCTCTGTCAGCCTGATAATTCCCTCTGTCGGTCTGAGAGGGCCCACTGTCGGCCTGAGAGGGGCCCTACGTCGCCCCAAGAAAGCCCTCGTCGGGCTCAGACTGTACTCCGTCGATCTGAGAGGGCCCTCCGTCGGCCTGGGAGGGCCTTCTGTCAGCCCTCTGTGGGCCTGAGAGGGGCCCTCTGTCGACCTGAGAGAGCCCTCTGTCGGCCTGAGAGGGCCCTCCGTCGGCCTGAGAGGGCCCCCTCTGTCAGCCTGAGAGGGCCCTCTGTCGGTCTGAGAGGGCCCTCTGTCGACCTGAGAAGGCCTTCTGTCGGCCTGAGAGAGCCCTCTGTCGGCCTGAGAGGGCCCTCTGTCGACCTGAGAGAGCCCTCTGTCGGCCTGAGAGGACCGTCCGTTGGCCTGAGAGGGCCCCTCTGTCCGCCTGAGAGGGCCCCTCTGTCCGCCTGGAGAGAGCCCTCTGTCGGCCTCAGAGGCCCTCCGTCGGCCTGAGAGGGCCCCTCTGTCAGCTTGAGAGAGCTCTCTGTCGGGCCTGAGAGGGCCCCTCTGTCGACCTGAGAGGGCCCTCTGTCAGGCCTGAGAGGGCCCCTACGTCGGCCTAAGAAAGCCCTCTGAAGGGCTCAGACTGTACTCCATCGACCTGAGAGGGCCCTCCATCGACCTGGGAGGGGCCCTCCATCGACGTGAGAGAACCCTTTGCCGGGCCTGAGAGTGTCCTCTGTCGGTCTGATAGGGCCCTCTGTCGGCCTGAGAGCGCCCTCTGTCGGACTGAGAGGGTCCCTCTGTCGGCCTGGGAGGGCCCTCCGTTTATGGCCTTAGCTATGGGGGGGGGGGGGCAAAAGATATGTTGGCCCCCCTTATGTCTTTGGGGGGGGGGTGGGCATGACCCGGATGCCACCCCCCCCCCCCCCCCCCCCTGCGACCGCCACTAGGTCTCTGTGTTTTGCTTTCTTCTTCCTGCGTCAATTGAGTTTAACCTTTGTTTTAGACGTCATTGGACGTCCACCACCATGGCTCGTTGGTCTAGGGGTATGATTCGCGCTTCGGGTGCGCGAGGTCCCGGGTTCAAATGCCGGACGAGCCCGCCTTGTGTTTTGCTTTCTTCTTCCTGCGTCAATTGAGTTTAACCAGGGTTTGCTGTTTGTATAAGTGTTCGTGAACAGTTCATGAACAATGTTTGGTTTGTTTGTTTATTTGATTGTTTACGAATTTCATTATCAAGGTCATCTGTTCACGACAAAATGCTGTTCATGAACAGTTCACGAACGTTCATGAACTGTTCATGAACAAATATACATTACTTAGTTTTTAGTATTTGAGTTCAATTTCGCTGTCCCTCTTCAATTATTTGGAGCATGCTCACTATTTTGGTATGAAACGACTAAATTAGTACTATTAATGCAGTTTCGGGCTCATAAGAATAGCAGCCAATCGTATTGCTTACGTTAGACCGGGTCAAATGCAAACGGGCCGATGCTTACGTGGCCGGGTCAAATGCAAATTTGTCTAGTAAGTTGATGAGAAACCTCACGGGCGCTGCGCGCCCGCTCGGTAATTAAATAATTATTTAAGA
>JAXIVJ010018823.1:0-21902 GCA_036785665.1 Chirona hameri
CAATTAGGAGGTATCTTAGCTAAAATCCCGAAGAACAGGGCCCTGATCAAATTCAAATTCAAATTTCATCAAATTCCGGGCTTTTCCCGTATTGCTTTTTTTACGCAATGGTGTGGAAAATATATTTTGAGTTCTACTTGTTGTGATTATATACCCGCCCAGCCTTTACAATTAACAACCATTGCAAAACTGGCAATTAAATCGGAAGCTCATCGATGCACGTCGACGGCGACCTATTTAGTGTCGGCGATTTGTTTACAAGTGCCCATTCAACAACGTTGAACAGATTGATACAAAACCGTGTCGATGTGTCGCTTTCCAATAGTGGAGGGAAAATACCGATCATTAATTTACCCAAACTTCCCACTTTTAATTAGGGAATAATTGTATTTAATTCTTAAATTTAGATCACATCATTGTAATACCATAACGGTAGACAAATAAATTGTTGCTAGCAAAATCAAAAGGTCATTATTTCCCTTTAAAGAGACAATAATATGCAAAATTGTGGGGATTCAGACTGAGTATTAGTAATTATGTAGGGGGGTCAGGCGAAACGTTAAGAAGCGTTACATATAGGGGGTAAAAATCACCGAAAATGAGTTACGTGATATATAGACGGCCCCAAATGCTTCACTCACCTGCACTCATCTGTGGACTGTGTCTATTCTTGTATATCACTTAAAGATCAAAGACCTTGATTGAGCAAAGCCAAGAAGATGTGAGTATGACTCGTGAGTATAGGGGAATTGAGCCTCATACTCAAAACCACACCTAGCTCTAAAACAATAACTCGCCGCAAAACAAAGTAATGATCGGTGTTCGTCTGCGCTAGGCGTGTGCGCTGCGCAGTGGCGGATCCAGGATTCGGTCAAGGAGGAGGCTACGTAGCAAAGTGGGCCCCAGGCCTTGGTGGCCCCCTCAGGCCTTAGTGGGACCCCCCAAGCCTTGGTGGGCCCTCTTGACCTTGAAGACAAATGTAAGCCAGAATGAATCCTTTTAGTGCAAAATATGCCTTTCACATGCCACAATGGGCCTCTGCAAACCAGAATTGGCCCTCTCCAAGCCAGAATGGGCCCTCTGGAGGTCAAAGTGGGACCTCTAGAAGTCAGACTGGGCCCTCCGTAGATCAGAGTGGGCAAATTTACTTGTGATTTGTTTGAAAAAGTGAAATTCGTTTCGATTAACTTCGATCGGCTATGGGCCCCCTCGGGCTATTAGGCCCCTTCGAGACTAAAGGGGGGGGGGCATGGTGCCATGCCCCCCTCTGGATCCGCCACTGGCGCTGGGTGACAGGTTGTTCTGGGAGTGGCAGGTTGTTCACAGACAATCAAATCCAGCTACTGCAGTCTGAAAGTCATCTCGGTAATGATGTGGGATTTCGTTTAAGGCGTGGCATAAGCCGATTAGGCGATCGTTTTGGTGGCGATATTTTTTGTCTGGGCCGATTAATAGAGATGTTAAGCCGACGGGATCCCATCGATAGTATCTTAGGCTCTGGTGGATTAGAAATGTACCTACTTACACACATACATCTGCCGTCGATCACAGGACTATGGCAATTGATCGTTTGCCATGGATGGATGAATACGCGGACTGGGGTTAGATAACTAATTTCCCGTAGAAATAATTCCCTATCGCTGTTTAAAAGAAGAGTTGCGATGCGAAGGTGTAGCTTACAGTATTGCAGTCAGTAAGACATTTTATACAAACTGTTTTACTGTTCAAGGAGAGAGAAAAATATAAATTTAAAAGCAAAACCGCAGAAGGAAAATATATTTCATCTGCCGCAGTGCACAAGGCCCAGGGGTAGGGACAAATACAGAAGTACGCAATTCGATGACAATTCTAAACAACGATATTGGCGCAACAATTCACTAGTGTGCCACACAAAACGTGACTATGCGACGTTAGCCGTGGTGTTGCCTGCATGCTTGGAAGGATTGAGAAGCAATACATAATTAAGATCACGTCAAAATGTCAACCTGAGCTTTCCAAATACCCTGAAAATGACTAACTAAGGTACGAATACATCCGTGTCTTATATTTGTTGAATCAAAACTGGTCCATTAATACCACAATGACTCACACCTCATACCATTGCAGCATACTTCATGTTATTTCGGTGATATTATGAAGATAATATAGTTTACGGTCTCCAGAGGCCTGCAAGTGACGTCCACGAGACCAGGAGTTGGAATCAGATTTGAGATCATTAAAAACAAGACGAGTCGATTGCACTCGCTGACTGCGAGCGTAGCATTCTAAGTGCTTCGAAGGAAGGTGCAATTTGAATTAACATTTACAGGGAAATATTCACCTTTTCCTAAACAAATGCATAGGTGGGCACCGTTACTGCAAAATGTAACTTCGTTACTCGTTACTCCGTTACTCCAAAAAAAAAGTAACTTGTTACTCGTTACTCCGTTACATCGTCAAAAAATGTAACAGAAGTTACAGTTACTCCATTACTCCGTTACTTTTGTAAAACGAGTGATATCAATTCCGACAGAATGAAGATAGAGAAGTGAAACCGGTACCAATGTGTTTGTCTCGTCGAGACACGTCTCCCAATATGCAGCATGACCATCTTGGGTCACCACTTGACCTTGATCTGAGGTAAAATTTATAAGTTGATCTAAACTGGTCAACATGAATATATTTCGAAGCGCCTTGGCAAGACGAACACGATGGCGTCACAATTATTGCCTTATCTTTATTAGGTAAAAAGTTATTTGCGAAAAACAGTTTTGCCATAAATAGCCTTTTCGACCTTTGATCACCTCTGGAGCCTAAACTGTTGACCTGAGCTAAAATTTGAAGACACCATGGCGATTGTATATTTAAAGAGCTTTCGATTGATTTTTTCGTTTGTTCTTAGCTATCATAGTTCTCAAGATATTTTGGGGTTTCTGGAGCAAAGTGTTAATATTTTGTTTTGCATATTTGACCCCATTTCACCTCGAAAATATTGACCTAGGGTCATTAAAATTTTGAAAAACAGAGTTCCCTACATAATCACCATACCCTACAAATTTTTATTGTAGCTCTTATGGGGGCGAGATCTTAAGGGGGCGGAATCTGACCCCCCTCCAGTGCGTGTAATTCTCAGAGGCTCGCTACTCGTTACTCGAAGCTCGCTTTTATCATAAACTAGTGTTGCCAGCTTGCCGCCGGCCTATATCAGCTGACGAACATTGTCAACGTTTCGCGGCATCAGGATCGGAAGACAGACCTTTATCGCAGTCATTGCGCATTGCGGCGCACCCTTGCCCTACGGGGACCGTTTCTCACCTTCGCCCTACGGGGGGGGGGGGGCTGACAGCCCCCCTCTTAACCCGCGCACTGCAGGGGGGTTGATTTCCCCCCCCCCCCCCTCAGGTTTTTCAAAGATAATAAAAAAACGGCGGCGCGCAGCTCCGCCAGGTTTTGGCACACCTGTTCGAACATCAATTGCGCACACTTTGAAAAAATATAACTTTGGGTCATCTCAGGTCAGGTCACCAGACCAGGTCAAGTGACCCCACCTCCAAAAATGTTTGCAGTTGTGCCAAAGCCAGAGTTTTTCACCGATCAGTTTGAAACTTACAGGATGGCATGAGGGCATAAGTACTTACAATTCGTGAATCTCGTAATTTTGATATCGGTGACCTAAGGTCAGGTCAATTTCGTAACCTCCCCATACTAAGTCAACGGGTAAATATACAAATGCTTCCTATTTCAAGGATATGCATGATATTAGTCCAATTACTTCTGGATCGTGTTATTATAGGATATTCTTGATGATCGAAGTGTAATTTTTGTTCAGTGACCCCTATGAGGTCATTTGTGGTCATGCAAGGTCACCATCACCTTTTTGGCAATAACTCCCGACATAATGAAGATAGAGAAGTAAAACAGACATCAATGTGTTTGTCTCGTCGAGATACGTCTTCCCATATACAACATGCTCTACTTGGGTCACCACTTGACCTTGACCCGAGGTCAAATTGTTAAGTTGACTTAACAAGGTCACCATTCATATCATTCGAAGCGCCTTAATAAGATAAACACAATGGCGTAAACAGTTTTCCGTTATCTTTATTAAGTAAAAAGTTAATAGCAAAAACGATTTTGCAAAAAAAAAAATCTTTTTGACCTCCGGAGCCTCAAATATTGACCTGAGATCAAATCTGAGGACGCCCTAGCGATTGCAAATTTCACTGGCTGGCGTTTGCTTTTTTCCGTTTGTTTCTAACTAGCATCGTTTCTGAGATATATGGGAATTTCTGGAGCGATGTCCTAAAACAGGGAAAACTGGAAAGTTTGACCTTTGATGACCTTTGGTGACCTCAATTTTGACCTGACCTAAACGAACACTGAAATACTTTCGATAGAACATGTATCAAGCTATCAAATTCCTTTTTCTGCATCTCGTTACGTAGCGTAGTTTTCGAGATCTCAGGGGGGGGGCGGAAATCAACCCCCTGCAGTTCGTGTTCGGCGCAAAGCCAACATGCTGGTTCCTACCGCATTGCTCTATATTGCTTGGTTTGGAAGTTAACCCGCGCATTTTTTAGTTAATTTCGCATTTTTTATAATAACAAAAAAGTGCGCGGGTTAACTTCCAAACCAAGCAATATATAGCAATGCGGTAGGAACCAGCATGTTGTCTGTCATGAGAGGAATCTAACAGTATGCGATTTTGAGGTTTCAGGTCAACGGGTGACCTTCCAGGTCAAGTGAATTACCTAAGATCGATCACGTCCAAAATAGCGATTTTGCTCTGTCAGTCGTCATCACCAAAGTTATAAGTATAAAACGATTTGGTTAGCGTCAACATGTTGGTCGCATTAGCTATCTGGTAGTATATCAATGTTTAGGTCTGGGCCAGTTAATGACCTCTTAGGTCACGGAAATCGTCACCATAGATGAGAATTGCTATGGGTTTTGCATTACAGCACATGTACAGGGCGCTTAGTATAACTTCCGAACGGAGAGAGATAGAGACACCGTAAAAAGTAACGTGTTGCCTGTCATAAGAGCAATCCAAAGGCATCCCATGTTAAGTATCTAGGTCAACTGGTGACCTTTGGGGTCAGGTCAATGGCCCTTTGGGTTCTGACATGACCTTGACGAAAAGGTCATAGGTCACGATATAATAGTCGTATACACTTCAAATTTTGATAGGATACGTATAATGGGGTGGGAGACAATTTTGTAAAGTACTAATTTTTTGGTTAATAAAAACAAGGATAATTTTGCATAATGTAAAAAAAAAATTGTTATTATAAAAAATGCGAAATGAACTCAAAAATGATTAAAAACTAAAACAATTAAGCTCATGTCCTTGTAGTTGTAACGTCACGACCATAGTGAAAATCAAAAGTGCCGTCACAAATCACGAGTGTCATGACGTCACAAACAAAATCAAGAAAGTTTTTTTTAAGATGAGAAGTTAAGAGGAAGTTGTAGGACAGAAGGCGGTCTAAGATGTGTGTGTGAGAAGTATATCGAAAAATCGAGACAAATATGCCGAATTTGTTATGCGTAAAAATGTACTACCTGTCCCCCACCCCACTGTTGTAAACTCAGCTACTGAAAATGTGAGCAAGATGCGCCGCATGTGTAAAAAGTTATTCAAGAAAAACATTAGGGGGCTGTCAGCCCCCCCCCCCCCCCCACCCCCCGTAGGGCAAGGGATAAGCAACAGCACAACAGGTACGATATTTGGCAGCCGCCTGCATATCACATTATATTTGTACGTCTGTAAGCCATTGATTGTGCTGGTGCGAATAAACCCGGGCATGAAGAGAAACAAGTATAGGAAAAAAGTAACGGAGTAACGGAGTAGATAACGGACTAAAAAGTGACGAAGTAACGGACCACAAAAGTAACTTCCGTTACTCAGTCCGTTACTGTAACAAAAATGTAACGAGTCTGTTAATTCGTTACTAAAAAAGTAACTTCGTTAGTAACGGAGTAACGGAGTAACAGACCGGTGCCCACCTATGCAGAAATGGAGTTATTACTTGAAATCGACAGACGAGACCAAAATATATTGTAAATTGATCACATTTTGCATATAAACATTCCTACTGAAAGATATTTCAAGTTAAAGTTGATAGGCGTTCCACGCTTATAACGGTCGGTACTCCACAAGTAGGGCAGAGCGGGGCACGTTCTGTCACTTTTGTTCAAATTGGCCCTGGTGGGCACACTTTCAAGAGTTGGTAATTGATACTTCCCATTACTGTTACATACAGCAATAGCTTCACATCGTTTATAGGAGTTCAAGTGGTATCTCAGTTTGTTTCGACACCAGTGTCGACAATGTGGTGATCACTCATCCGACAGAACCTGCCCTATATATGGGGCACGTTGTCACCTACAGGCGCACATTCTGTCACTGATGGGGCACTTCCTGTATCACCGAACGGTCATCCGTGGCGTCCCTGGTAGAGAGAAAGAGAGTTGCATTCATCGCCATCATAATAGTGTAATCAAGATGTAATCAAGATGTAACGCAGAAATCAAGATGTAAAGATTAAAGTAATTTTGAATGAAGCCATTATCAAACACTCTGAGACTGTAAAGTATCTGGGCGTATACATAGATACATACCTTAAGTGGAAGAGCCACATTGATCACATAGCTGTCATAATTAGCCGAAATATTGGCATACTAAAGCGATCAAGATCCTTCCTTGGCCGCAAATATTATATCCAAATATTATTATTGTATAATAGTCTAGTTATGCCCTATCTCAATTATTGCTGCCTTATTTGGGGAAATTCGGCGCAAACATTACTCAATAAAGTATTAATTCTTCAGAAGAAAGCAGTTAGGATTATTGACAATCAACATAGGATTGCCCACTCGAACCCAATATTTCTTAAACTTCAGCTACTTAAACTTACAGATATTGCTAAACAACAGTCCATTCTTGTAATGCATAGTGGCATTACCCGAGAAGCTCCAGCCTTGATTAGATCACTCACTGATACAAATTTCTACTCCTCAAACTTTTGCGACTCACGCTACTCGACAAAGGCGAGTTACGAAAGTGGTCAGAACGGGAATCACTTCTTTTTCGAGTCAGCGAATGCTGAATTAAAACGATCGACGACTCTGCGCTAAATGCAGAGTAATACGACTAGCATTATCAGGGTCATCAGCACGCATGTCTTCAATTTATCTCCACCTAACCATCGTGGATCTAGAATAACACGTCACTTCATTGAAATATTTACTAGGAAACTTGACCGCATCCGCACAATAGCTTAGTTCGGTCCACGTCTATGGAACTCTTCAATACCATCTGTTTTACCACAACTTAATGCGATTCCCCGTTCTAAGCAACTTATAAAAAATATCACCAAACGTCAAATTCTGGAGGAATATGACGAAAACAATGCGGTAGTGACAGCATTATAATACTTAATTGTTAGTAATATCAGTGTAGTTACCAACATTTCACGAGTTTAAACACTTACATGAATAAATATAGAGCTTCAATATAGAATATGCTGATGTACATATACATCGTGATTGTAACACTTTTCATGTTCATTCCAAAGAACAATGTGAAATATTCTCGGACTACATATTTGTCCTATATATCATAATCACCTTTCCTGTCATATATTACCTGTCATATAATCACCTTTCCTGTCATATTATCCACAGACGATCCATTATCATTTCCTACTGTATAATACCAGATATATTATTATATGGTATATCATTAGGTATATACCCATTCATTGGCGCTGGCTTTGGGATCCCTACTCAGCAACACGCTACGCTTAGCTGAGTGGGGTCCACAAAGTACCAGCAAGAAAACTTGAAAATAGACCAGAATTTGCCCTCCGCCCTGTATGACTGATATCCCCTTTACTTACACAGTGAATGAATCCATCCTCATCTTGTCCTGGATGAGGATGAGTGAGGATGATATCCTGGGACGTAGTTGGGGGGGGCAGTCATTTGCTGTTTTCAACAATGACTACTTTCCGCCTTCTTCTATATCACCACATCTAACACCCAAACTACCTCTCTTCATATGCTTTTTATGTTTGTTTCCATTTCTTAGCTGGGAGTGCCGCGACATTTTCTCTGTTGTTCTCTGGTGTTAACTTAAAGGGATTATACGGGTTTTCCCAGAATAATTGAGTTACATAGTAAAACGTACTTATAAAGGTGGTAGAAGTCCCACGGTAGCCACATTTTTTCTGGAAATGACCTCTTCTGCACATAAGGACATTCCAAAGTGCGCGGTGATGCCACCGCGTATTTTCTGCAGGACCGGCTGAGGCAGAGCCAGTCATCTCTTTTATGCTAATAAAAACACCTCACGTATGGCATATTTCCGGTAAAATAAACAATATTTGAAAGCAAATCAACTTGTTTTGTTCCAACGACAGCATCAGTTACCTAGTTTTCCCATAAACTTATATATTTTTCATGAATTTGCATGCCAAAAAATTAATACGCCACCACCAAATTCTCAACGCTAAAGGCCAGAGAAAAGAAAACCACAAAAACACACAACCTCAACGAACAGTGTGTAGTAATACAAAGTCCTGTCAGTTTTGAATTGCATAATAGTTTTGTGATCCAGTGTAGGACTTGCAGATAATTCAAAACCCTAAAATTGATCTTAAGATAAAAGTGGTGGACAGTAGTGCCGATCAAGTACTTGTTATCTGATACTAGTCTCGAAAAACGCCCAAGTTTTAACGCTGATAATTTCTGAAATAATGGACTAAATGAGCATTGAGGTCCATGTTATATGTTTTAAACGTGTTTAAAGCTCATACAACTGCAAAAGAGTGCATTTACTTTCAGGACGGAAACCCGTATAATCCCTTTAAGGTGCCGTGCGTCGTTGAGATCGAGGGCGGGGGCACTCCTGGTCACCCATTAACGAGTGGCGGTTAAAAAAAGTGTAGAAAATGACGGCCAGATACGATCCCAACACTGCATTTTTGCGTTTTTCTTCTTGGTTATCCATGCACAAATAATATGAACCGCATCGTTTTACACATGCCATTATCGTGGTCATCTTCTCCCAGCCTCTGCAAACATGAACACTTGAGGCCAAGGTATCAACAACATGGTATGGAGCACATTTGTTTTTCGAACAGCGACAGTCAATAAACAATTGTGCGATTTTTGGAGAGTCCGATGACCACTCACCACTCATTTTCCGATGACCACTGACACCTCCTTCACACCCACAGATCCCATGAAGCGCATGTGGAAGGTGCGCCCGGTGGGAGAGATTACGGGCTCGGGCGTCTGCAGCTGGTAGATGAGGTCCTCGAACTATCGTTCTCGAACCTCGAACTATTGGCAGATGAGGTCCTCGAATAACAGGCAATCATTTGTATGGTCGTTTATAAGCGATACGACTAGGAATCATGAACAGATTCAGTGACAGAACCTGACCCAGATTGGGTGACAGAACCTGCCCCACTCGACGTATAGGTCACACTTTTTCGTTTTTGACTGAAAACTTGGGAGAATGGGGCAGAATAACGCTCAGCACGATATTCTGGACATTCGTGACTCCCCATGACAGTATTCAAAGACACTATACAACCAGTAAAACGCCTTAATCGGCGGTAACCGAGCGGCATCTGTTGCTTCCCTGGGACAAACTACATAACAATTAAGTTGTTACGAGCGAGCGCGAAGCGCTCGTTCGTCTTTCTGTGGTATATGGGGAAAATCTGAATATGAGCGGCCCGGCCCGGCCCGGCCAGACCCGTGGCGACGCTTTTGAGAAGCTCATATCTCTGCAACCGCACGTCCGATTGACAAGCTGACTTCTTTGCTGAGCAGCCCCATCCAACCTACCCTGTTTGAGACCGGTGCCGACTCATGTGGGTGACTACCACTGCGCGTGGCGTGTGCCGCGTGAGGGGTGTTGAAAAAGTGTTTTCTCGCAACAACTCTGCAACGGCTGAGCCGATTGTGTGCAAATTTGGTGTGTGGTTAGGGGCCCCTCCGCCGCCGCCTACCCACAAGTCATGGGTGGGGTGCCTCTGCGCGTGCGCACGTGCGCACCTTTTTTGTATCTCAGGAACTACTTGCCCGATCGGGTTGAAATTCACCATACATTTATTTCGCGCTCGCTCGTTCATCGCCAACTACGGCGCCTTACTGTTATTAAATTGTTCATGATCTCCTTTCTCGAATCCGCCAAAACGTCCTGAGTACGTCCTGAGCGCTGCATGCTTCATCGTATAAATTAATTACTGAGCGGGCGCGAAGCGCCAGTGAGGTTTCTCGTCAACTTACTAGACAAATTTACATTTGACCCGGCCCGAACCGGCCCGACAAGTCCCGAGACGGACCGACACGGCCGACACGGCCCGACACGGCCGCACAGACACTTTTCGGAAGCTAATAACTTTGCAACCACCGCTCCTATTGAGATCGAGTTTTCACCATGGGATTGGACCAACAAATCAATTTTGTTTTTCGTATGGTGCGTTTTGAAAGGGGTGATACCACAGCGCGTGGCAGGCGCAAAAGTGGGGCAGGTCAAATCACCGATTTTAGAGGAAAATCGCGCCTAATGATAAAATCGCTTCATCAAACTGGACACATTTGGCGAAAGGGTCATTCCACGTCAAATCGCACAAGAAATTCCCCGACCCCTTTCGATTTCGACCAAATTTGGGGCACGTGTAGTACCCAATGAACTATCATCATGCACAAGCTTTTAGCTTCATTCGACCTCTGAGGTCAGAGTTACGAGTCATCTTAGGTCGCACGTTTTTGCCGACATTTTATCATTCAAAAGTGCATATATTGGCAAAAAAATGTTCTAGGAAGATGCAGTTACCACCAGAGCACAGAGATATGATCGGACTATGTATGTCACCCGATGAACTTCCATGACCTAAATTTGACCTTTGACCTGACGAGGTCGAAGTCAACAATTCAAATTTTTCTTGTGTTTGCCTACCCCAAAAGGCACCAATATTTAACACGAGAGTGGTTACATCATCGTTTTAAAGCATGTGCAAAAGAATGGGGGACACTTAAAAACTTTTAAGATATGAGTATTTTAGTATAACTATGTCGCGCCGGTTGAACGTGCCCTGTGGCTATCTTTTATGAATTGATTCTCTCTCAACAAGGATTAACAATACATGTTTCCCCATTACACCTGGTAACAAAATAGATACACACGTTACCATTGGTGCCCACAACGTAACTGCACAATTTCAAGACGACATGCTCCGACTTGACATCACCTGACGCGCCGCGGGCGGCGCGATATAATTATACTAGAATACCCATATCTTAAAAAGTTTTTAAGTGACCGCCATTCTTTTACACATGCTTTGAGACGATGATGTAACCACGCTTGTGTTAAATTTTAGTGTATTTCGGGGCAGACAAACACAGTAATAACTCGAAATTTTGACTTTGACCTAGTCAGGGCAAAGGTCATATGAAGGTCATGTGAAATCATGGAAGTACATAGCAATGGACATTCATTTTCCTATCCAATGGTGGCAACCGCAACTTCCTAGAACAATTTTTCGCCAATATATGCGCTTTTGAATGATAAAATGTCGGCAAAAACGTGCAACCTAAGATGACCCGTAACCTGACCTCAGAGGCCGAATGGAGCTAAAAGTGTGTACATGATGATCGCTCATTGGGTATTACACGTGCCCCAAATTTCATCGAAATCGAAAGGGGTCGGGTTCAAAACTGCCCATTCTTGTGCGATCTGACGTGGAATGACCCGTAAGCTAAGAGCCAATGATGCCCCACATGGTGCATGCCTAATTTAAACTTAAGGCTTGAGCGCACGTGAGCACGTGGAAGGAATAAAGGTGTCTAATTACACCCCTATGATGTATCTCAGAAACTACTAGGCCGATTATGGCGCCATTTGGTGTGCTGCTTCCGACTGACACCCTAGCAATATTCCACATGATGCATCGGAAGAGGAATCGGAAGTTGCATGGCACGTGCGCACGTGCAGACCCCTTTTATATCTTAGAAACTACTGGACCTATTGAGCTGAAATTTTGCATTTAGGTTAGGACATGACTATTAGCTGCTTTAGACGTGCCGAGGCATACACCAATATGCACGTGCGCACGTGCGCCACCGTATTTCGGAGCTCGGAAACTACTGGACCTATCGAGGTGAAAATTTGCATACATGTTTAGGAAGGGCTGCTAGGAGGTTTGCGCTTGGCGGAACTTTTGAGTCACTATGCACGTGTTAACTGCGCACGTGCGGACCACTATTTGCTATCTCTGAAACTACCTGCCCGATTCAGCTGAACGTTCCTATGCATACTAGAGTATAACCCCGGTAAAACTATTGAACGTTTTACTCATAATTGGGACACAGTCAATGCGCACGTAAGCTCCCGTACCGTTTCATATTTCAAACGTGTTTTAGCTTTACCAGAGCGCGCCCGGTCGGTCATCGCCCAAAAAGGCATTTCACTGGTGCTTAGATAAATCAAGCCATTTTGTATCAATAATTATTTTTGTTCATTTCGACGTTTGCATGTGCCACGCGCTGTGGTATCACCCCTATCAGAACGCACCATACAAAAATCAAAATTTATTTGATGGTCCTATCCAATGGTGAAACCCCGATCTCAATCGGAGCAGTGGTTGCAAAGTTATTAGCTTCCGAAAAGCGTATGTACGGCCGTGTCGGGCCGGTCCGGGCCGTATCGGGCCGGTTCAAATGTAAATTTGTCTAGTAAGTTGACGAGAAACCTCACGGGCGCTTCGCGCCCGCTCGGTAATTATCTAAATGGCCACAAACCAAAATTGTGTTCACTTAAAAAAGATTGTATTTAAAAAAAACGTTTCCAATTTGGACCAAACCGGTCGCAGGCATGTTGTTGCTTTTATAGTACCGGGCCATTCCAAGCAAAAATTAACATATGTTATGAAACAACAACATACTTGCGGTGGATAGTTCACGAGAAAACCCCGCTGACAGTATGTTCCCCGTGACTGAACGTGCCTCGGTCTCCTCTACTCGGTAACGAATTCACTTTCCGAGTTAAAAAAAAACTAGCCTGCCTACGCATTGTTATTTATCATGAAGGTATGTAATACGTTTCCTGTATTCTATCTTTTGCAAATATGTATCAAACTTCTATCAACATTGAACAATCACCAGGCATTTGAAAAAGTGCGTTGAAATCAGCAGTTTAGTTTGGCCCCGGACGGCGACCTATTTAGTGTTCTCGACTCATTAAAAAATGGATGTTTTCCCATGAATTTTCAACATACAGATATTCAATACATTACAAAATGCAAATATATATTGTACAAAAAGACAGCGGTAACACGCAATAATACTCAGGTAAAAAAAAAACGTAAGGAAGAAAAAACGTAAAACGGGACAACCTAGTGCTGGGGTCCGGCCTCTCTGACCCTGGCGCTGCCTCGACTGCGCTTCTCGGGCGGCGTCCGCACAGTTGCCGGCAGACCGGGAGCAGGTAGCGCGCCAGATCCGGGTCTGCCAGGGGATCGCGTGGGTCCAGGAGTTGGAGGACGGCTCCATTCATCGCTGCGGGGTGCCTCGCTGCTCCCGCTGACATTTCAGCGAACATCACCCTGTAGGCGGATAGCGGATCTCGGCGCGGCCCGGAGCTAGTGTAGGGCGGGGCTTCAGTCGGTGTTTCCCCAAGATCTAGACAGAAGTCCAGAGGGAGGTCTTCGTCTTTCTTTGTGGACTTAGGTTTCTTCTCGCTCGGAGTTGCTGCGGAGCTGGCGACACTCGCTGTACGCGGCAGACTGCCGCTGCATTCGCCGCCACCGTTGCTCCCGCTGCTGCCGCCGTCCAGTGTGAAGTGCCCGTGGGGGAGCGGCCCGATGTCGGTGGCTGCGGACGTCACTGCAGGCACGTGCGGCACCTTGGCAAACTCGCCGGGGCCCGTTGTTGGGTTCAGTTGGGCGGCGTTATCTGTCTGTAGTGTGAGGAATCCGGTTTTGTTGCGAATGGTAAACAGCTCGCCGGTGGGCTGGCTGCTGCGCGCTCTGTGGTCGGTGCGGCTGTGGTGAGCAGGATGGAGGCCGCATTTCCCCGGATGACGGCGAAGGAGCAGCGCTGGAGGAGCCACTCGGTCTCACGGCGCTCACCGGTAACCGCCGTCAACCAGGCGCAGCCTGGCGCACATGAAACGCACATGAACCATTTACCTGAACCGTTTTCCCCATAATCAATCAATAAACATTTCAGAAAACCGTAATGCATTCGGCGGATTAACTTGGCCACCTACGACGACGTATTTAGTGTATGCGGTTTGTTAAGCGGTAATTCAACAAGAGTTATTCAACGTTGAACAGATTGAAAGAAAAGCGCCAGATATGTCGCGCTTCCAATGGTGAAGGGAAAACAACGATCATGAACTCCGAAATAAATAAGTAGATTAACTTGTTTTTTTTGTACTCCCCCCCCAAAAAAAAAAAGCAATCGAAATAGAAGAAGTTGTGATTTCATTTTTTAAATTGAGACTCGATCAATTTAATACCATACATGTTGCATAAGATAATGCAGAAAAATAGATCAAAAGGTGAATATTTCCCTTCAAGAATTACACTCTCAGAGGAAGCTGATTTATCGCGGCTTTGGTATGGTCTCCAAGCCTAAACGTGGGGATTTGGTGGATGTGCAAACACAAATGTGATTTTTGCAGCACCTCTGTTTTACGGCACAATTATGTGATGCTCAGAAATGTACATCTAATATGATTCTAGAATCTATTACCAAATACTGACCGGTCAAATATCGAAAGGAAATGGAATTGAGACAGTTAACAATTCCTATTCCAGAATCATAGCCAATACAGTCCTTCCGGTCTACGTCGCCCGCTGTACGGTCTGAAGCATCATCCAATCCAAACACATAATTTATCAATGCCACTGCAGGGCTGGACGGACCCGCGACTGCAGACACTATGCAAAATAGCTACGGTCGGATCTGCCGAGACCGTCTGAAAACACGTCATAAAACTGTGACTGTGACTGGGATTAGGACTGGGACTGACACACGGAGACTGCTGAGTGCCAACGAGTACGGGGCACATTTGTCTGCAGCAGCCGCTGTGAAGAGGGCTGGGCGGGCCGATACCTACCATCCGACCATCTAACGGTCCGTAATCTGACGGACCTTGAATTAGTGAGGATGGAGACGTTGTGCAGTCTCCACCTCACGGAAGATGAGACCAGCATCAGTCGAGAAGCCGGTACGAACGCGCTGTCTGGACTCTCACAACGCTGAATGTTCAAGAAAATATCAGTTGACCTGATGACCTAAAGGGATTAACCCGCGCACTGCAGGGGGTTGATTCCCCCCTCAGGTTTTTCGCAGATAGCGAAAAAACGCCTGTTAGGACATCAATTGCGCACACTTTGCAAAAGAAAAAATAACCTCGGGTCATCTCAGGTCAGGTCACCAGACCAGGCCAAGTGACCCCACCTCCAAAAATGTTTGCAGTTGTGCCAAAGCCAGAGTTTCTCACCGATCAGTTTGAAACTTACAGGATGTCATGAGAGCACAAGTACTTACAATTAGTTTGTCTCGGAATTTTGATATCGGTGACCTAAGGTCAGGTCAATTTCGTAACCTCCCATAATAAGTCAATGGGGAAATATACAAATGCTTCCTATTTCAAGAATATGCATGATATTAGTCCAATTACTTCTGGATCATGTTATTATAGGATATTATTGATGATCCAAGTGTAAGGTTTGTTCAGTGACCCCTATGGGGGTCATTTGAGGTCATGCGAGATCACCACCACTTTTTTGTCAATAACTCCCGACATAATGAAGATAGAGAAGTAAACCAGACATCAATGTGTTTGTCTCGTCGACACACGTCTTGACATATACAACATGCTCTACTTGGGTCACCACTTGACCTTGACCGGAGGTCAATTTTTCAAGTTAACTTAACAAAGTCACCATGTATATCAGTCGAAGCGCCTTGACGAGTTAAATACAATGGCGTAAACAGTTTTTCGTTACCTTTATCAAGTAAAAAATTAATAACGAAAAACGATTTTGCAAAAAAAACAAGATTTTTCTTTTCTTTTTTACCTCTGGAGCCTCAAATATTGACCTGAGATCAAATTTAAGGAAACATCTCGATTTAAAATTTCAATGGCTGGCGTTTGCTTTTTTCTGTGTGTTTCTAACTAGCATAGTTTCCGAGATATATGGGAATTTCTGGAGCGAAGTCCTAAACCAGGAGAAAAAACTGGAAAATTTGACCTTCGATGACCTCTGGTGACTTCAATTTTGACTTCAGTTTTCGAGATCTCACGGGGGGGGGGGGGGCGGAAATCAACCCCCTGCAGTTCGTGTTCGGCGCAAACCCCCTGCAGTGCGCGGGTTAAGGACAGGGGATGATGTTGCATAATCTGTAAGCACGGGTGGTGGGAACAACGTTTCTTCATAGATGTGCCGTGGTGAACAGTATGAGAGAGTATATGACAGACTGTTCAATGTTCATGTGGTAAGACCACTTTTTACTTTTTGGCTGTCGTGTCCTTAAAGGGAATAGTGCACCTTTAACATTAGTTTTTAACTGAGATAGCCAGATTATCGGGAGTACTGAGAAATCTCCAAATCTGAAATTTGTCCTTCCAAAACGACCTAGTTGCTGAGGTTCAACGCAAAAACCGTTGGGTTTATTTGGTTTTATGTTAAATGGACAAATCTCGTGACGTTTCGCATACGTCATTAGTGTGATTTCTACCGCACTTTGTTTTCGCTATTTGAACCAATCGCCACCGAAACGTATCATGTGTTTGGCAACAGAAATGCAAGGGAGGCTCGCAAGGGCGGATCCAGCCGGCCGTTTGGGGGGGCAAACCGTTTTTTTATTTTTAGCAGACCTTACCTACCCCCAATTTCAAATTTCCTCCCGGATTGGGGCCACTTTATTTTGCAACCACACGATTTATATTTTTTAAGGTTTTTGACCTTTTGGGATATCGAAAAAGGAAAGATGTCAGCTTGCAGTTTGTAGTATTCTGACATTGCCTTACACTAAGCAAAACTATGTCAATTGTCAGCTGTACCCAGGGGCGTCGCCGATAATTTTTGAGGGGAGGGGTCGGCTGAAATGACGAAAGAAACGAAAAAATGTACCCCAATTTGTTATGCGTGTATTTAAGTCTGCAGCATTTTTAATGTGGATTTGCATGTTATAGTAGGTACTTGCTATTTAGCGCCGCGAAGCGGCGTGTTTTTTTTTTGCTCGGGTTTGCCTGATAAAACCCAGAAACATAGGCATGTTTAGCTTCTTAGCCTTGTAGAGGATAAGAAGCTAAAGCTGTTATTCATTCAATTCAGCGTTACGACGAAACGAAGACGATGACGATGGCTTCGTTATGACGATGGCCACTGATGTGACGCCGCGAAGCGGCGTGAACATCTTAATTTTAGGTCGTGGAAAACGCAATTTTAATATTGGAACCATACCGTGAGTGAAGCCAAGCCTCAGGTAACACCTTTTCCTGGTTGCACATCTCGGTATGATGAAAAATGTTGAAATAAAGGTAGTTTTTCATATACATTAGCCTCGGATAGTAAATCACGATGACCGGTGGCAGTCTGCGCTCAATAGTACATATGATAATAATAACTGTAGTCTGTATACATACCTATGTACCGAACTGTATCAAACAACTGGTAACGGTGCAAATTGTCTCAAAGTAGCAAGAGGCAGACCGACAGCAAGAAGCAGACCGAGATGGCTTGGGGAGATAGTCTTGGCCTGGTCCTCACTATTAGTTCTTCGGGCCAGCAAGTTGGGCACCGCTGGAACAGCTTCCGGTTGTCGAGGTCCGCGTCTTTGCGTTCGCGTCGCCTTTTTCGGAACTGGGCAGACTAGCTAAACATGTAGCCCGCTTTAAAGTTAATATGTTATGAAGAGATTTGGCCCTGGGGCCAGAAATTACCGCCAAGAAGAGCCTCTGCAAGACACTAAATTGAATTAATTTTCCAAATTTGTATATGCAATTGCGAAACTTGTGTCATGCTGCGAAGCGGCGCGAAATTTAAAGTTCTTGACTGTGGCTAGCTGGATTTTGACTGCTGCAATTTTGGGATGCCCAGTATCGTTCTAATAATGCACATATAGCTAGACTTCACGTCTTGGGGGGGGGGGGGGGCAAAACATGGTTTCCCCCCTTTTAAACAGGCTGGGGGGGGGGGGGCATGGCCCCGTTCACCCCCTCCCTGAATCCGCCCTTGGAGGCTCGTTCCTCGTCTGGCGTAGCCATTGGTTCAAAATCCGTTTCACGAAGCTGATTTGTTTAAATTGCGCTATCGCCGCTGTTATAGTCCAATGCAAACACGACAAATATGAAACATCATGTGACTAGGTTTTAAGTAAATAATTTGGTCAATTTTGAACCGATTTCCAATTAAAAATTACAAAAGGATGCTTCGTGAAAAGAAACATTTTTTTTGACGGGTGGCTGGTCGCAGTACCTGCAATATATCGATTGATGTTTGGCAATGTTTGTTTTTGGTTGACGTTGCCTTCTCGCTTTGTTAGAAATATTATTGACCAGAACTTTGCCAGTTTTCACTGGATTTTCAATTGAAAATTACCAGAAGATGCTTCATGAAAAGACGCATTTTCTGACGGGTAGGTGGTCACGGTACCTGCAATATATCGATTTAGTTTTGGCAATGTTTGTTTTGAGGTGATGTTTACTCGCGTCGACACGAAGTTATAAATATTAGTAGACATAACTTTGTCAGTTTTCATTGGATTTCCAATTGAAAATAATGCCAACACGCGTCTTGAAAAGGCGCACCTTTTGATGGGTAGTTCGTACCGGTAGCTGCAATATTCACTGCAGTTCACTGCACTCACTGCACATCCACCACACGCCGATGAACACGCACACACACATTTATGGGTAGGTATATCACATTTATTTATGCACATGCACATTTAAGGGCATGTGTTCACGCAAAGCCACTCCAACTCCACTCATACAAGGGCAAACATTCACACATTTTCAATCGCGACCAATATTACTCGCGAGTCGCGACCCAGCGAACGTGGTTGTTGGTGTTGTTCATATTCTGATTCAATGATACTTTTGCCGGTATGACGTCACTACTCGGTTTGGTGACACAAGATTTGACACACATATAATGACGTCACACGTATAAATATAAATATTTGTTTCCAATCATGACAAATTGGTACTTTTTTCTCGAAAAAACGAATGTCAGAACTGTAATCAGGACACTCTTTTCCATTATTTCACGTACTTTTCCCAAGGTGCACTATTCCCTTTTTAACCCGCGCCGTGCCGGGGGATGTTAAGACCCACTCAGGCATTTCAAAGATAGCGGAAGAACAGTAGCGCGCAGCGCCGCCATTTTTGGCACAGCTGTTCGGGCATTAATTGCCCACATTATGTTTTAAAAAATACCTCGGGTCATCTCAGGTCAGGTCAACAGACCAGGTCACATGACCCCACCTCCAAAACAAACTTGTGGTCGTACCGCAGTCACAGTTTTTGGATGATCGGTTTTACACTCGGATCGGATTTCACAAGGTCATATATATCTACAATGCGTTTATCTTTGATTTTTTTTTATATCAGCGACCTAAGGTCGGGTCAATTTCGTGACCTTCCCATAATAAGTCAATGGGGAAATATGCAAATGCTTCCTATTCCAAGAATACGCAAGATATCAGTCTAACTCCTTCTGGATCATGTTATTATAGGCCATTATTGATGACCTATGCCATTTATGTTCAGTGACCATGGTCAGCTGAGGTCACCAACAGTTATATGCCAATAACCCTCGACATAATGACGATAGAGAAGTGAAACCGAAACCAATGTGTTTGTCTCGTCGAGGCACGTCTTCACATATGCAACATGACCTACTTGGATCACCACTTGAACTTGACCTGATGTCATTTGTTTTAAGTTAACCTAACCTGGTCAACACTAATATGGGTCGAAACCCCTTGACGAGAAAAACACGAAGGCATCACAATTATTGCCTTGTTGTTATTAGGTAAAAAGCTATTCATGAAAAACTGTTTTTGTAAAAAATAGACTTTTTGACATTTGATGAGATCTGGAGCCGAAACTATTGACCTGAGCTAAAATATGAGGACACCTTAGCGATTGCATTTTTCAAGAGCTTTCCATTGTTTTTTTTCGTTTGTTCCTAGCTATCATTGTATTGTATTGTATTAAACAATTAAAACACTCCATTTTAAAATGGCTATTCCGAGTGTCGGGTCAGAGTTAAGAAGAGAGACTGGTTAAAAAGACACTCGGTATACAACACACAATAGATCAGATAAATATAAAAGTACACACAAGCTATATAAAATAAAACACACACACACACACAGTCACACACTCATTTTCCTCGCTTCACACAACTAAAAGTTCGGACACTGCACGCTTAAAAGCCCCCAGGGACAAATTGCGAATCTCCAGCGGGAGGCGGTTGTAGACCTGCCGTACAAAAAAAAAAAGAGCCTGCTTCGGTTCTGCGCGCGGGAGAGCCAGATCTGCGTCCTGCCGGGTGGTTCGAGAGCGAAGAGCAGAGTTGACCTGAAGCTGAGAGGAAAGAGCCACTGGCTCCCCGGTGCAGCGAATTGTGTGCAGCAAATTTAATGAGTGAAGTTCGTACAACTGGCGGGCGGTAGGCCAGCCCAGTTCGTCTCGCACGTCCGATATGTGGTCGAATTTGCGGCGGCCAGAAACAACGCGCAGCGCAAAATTGAGGATATTTTGGAGGCGCTGTACATTTTTCTCTGACCCGTTCCCAAATACAGCAAGACAGTATCGGACTTGCGAGAGGACCAAGGCATTGACTAGCGTGGACAGAAGGTCATCCGGGATCTGATGACGCACGTGGAACATGCTGATGAGGATACCGTTGCATTTTTTGACGAGAGCAGACACGTGAGAGTCCCAGGTGAGGTGCTTGTCGGACACCACGCCAAGGCTCCTCACCGTAGGGCCCTCACGGATCGTATCCTCGCGAAATCGAATGGAGATCGGGACTAAGCCACGACAATTCTGACGGGAGCCAAATACGATAAGTTCGGTTTTGCCGGTGTTGACCTTCAAACCGTGGGAGTGGAACCAGGCATCAAAGAGTTTAAAACCTGTTCCATGGTAGCAATAAACTGAGGGAGGAGTCTTTTTTGCCAGAGAGTAGAATTTGGGTATCGTCAGCGTACTGCACCATGTGCGTCTCAGGGGCAAAGTGGGGGAGGTCGTTGGCGAAAATCTGTAAAAGGAGCGGGCCAAGTGAGGAACCTTGGAAAACACCGTTAGGATTGGGGAGAGGACTGGAAATGAGTCGGCTTCCCCGCCCACCAGTTGTACAAACAGATTGAGTATGGCCACGGAGGTAAGAGTAAAACCAGGTCAGATCGATACAATAGGCTTGAAGTTTAGAAAGAAGCTTTGAGTGGTCGATGACGTCAAAGCATTTGGAAAGGTCGAGAACACAGAGAAGCGTGAGTCCCAGGCGGTCGGTAGCAGAAAGGATGCGGTAGGATACGGTAACTAGCGCAGTTTCTGTGGATAGGCTGGAGCGGAAACCGTGCTGGGAAGAGGAGAAAAGATGATTTTCAGACATATAGGAGTATAGCTGCTGCTGAGCAACTTTCTCCACAAGCTTGGGGAAGGCAGGGACGATGGAGATCGGACGAAAATTGGATGATTCGGAAGGACTGCCGGATCTGTGGATAGGGTGAACGGTGGAGTGCTTCCAGGACGCGGGAAATTCACAGGTTGTGAGACAGGTGTTGACAAGATAGAGAAGGACGTGACCAATGGCATCAAAACACAGCCTGATGATCCCGATGCTGACACCGTCAGAGTCAGTGGCAGAAGA